>SJYV01051165.1:66421-119535 GCA_006410875.1 Neotragus pygmaeus
TTTCTCAAAAGGCAGGTCAGGTGGTCTGGTATTCCCGTCTCTTTCAGAATTTTCCACAGAGTCAAAGGCTTTGGCATAGTCAATAAAGCAGAAATAGATGTTTTTCTGGAATTCTCTTGCTTTTTCAATGATCCAGCATATGTTGGCAATTTGATCTCTGATTGCACTGCCTTTTCTAAAATCAGCCTGAACATATGGAAGTTCACGGTTCACATATTGCTGAAGCCTGGGTTGGAGAACTTTGAGCATTACTTTACTAGCGTGTGAGATGAGAGCAATTGTGTGGTAGTCTGAGCATTCTTTGGCATTGTCTTTCTTTGGGATTGGAATGAAAACTGATCTTTTCCAGTCCTGTGGCCACTGCTGAAAATTAAAGACATGGAACTAGCCTAATCAATTCTAATAATAAATAAAATTGAAAGTCACTCAGTCATGTCCAACTCTTTGTGACCCCATGGACTATGCAGTCCATGGAGTTCTTCAGGTCAGAATACTGGAGTGTGTAGCTTCCCTTCTCCNAATTAAAGACATGGAACTAGCCTAATCAATTCTAATAATAAATAAAATTGAAAGTCACTCAGTCATGTCCAACTCTTTGTGACCCCATGGACTATGCAGTCCATGGAGTTCTTCAGGTCAGAATACTGGAGTGTGTAGCTTCCCTTCTCCGGGATATCTTCCCAAGCAAGGGATCGAACCCAGGTCTCCCTGAATTGCAATCAGATTCTTTACCAGCTGAGCCACCAGGAAAGTAAAATAATGCTGGAGTGGGTAGTTGTTCCCTTCTCCAGGGGATCTTCCTCAAACCTGGGTCTCCTGCATTGGGAGCGTGGAGTCTTAACCATTGGACAACCAGTGAAGTCCCCACTTTTCCTAGGGCACTGTTTATTTGTTTATGCATTTTCATATGTGTAGACAGAAAATATCTAGAATAATGTAAATTAAATGTCTTAACAAATTTCACTTGGCGTATAAGAGTCTGAGTAGATTTTAGTAGTCTTCATTGTATTTTTACATTATTTAAATTTTTAATATATGTATAATCAGAAAATGTATCTAATACTCATGTATCTGAAAACTGCTTATTGGACATTTAATTAAGTATCTGGAATGGTACTAGTAAATTGTGACTGACCCTGATGGAAACTATTAATATGTAAAGGAAAAGAATACAACTTCCTTTATTGTCAGTAAAGGATTGATGAACTTGACTCTAGGAGCACAGCTGTACAAACCAGTGGACTGAGTAGGATAAGCTTTCTAAAAAGGGCAAATATCCCTAACCGCCAATTCCCATGAAGATATCCCACTGCAATCTCCACTGACTGAGCGAAGTGAGAATTTCATCAGGTGCTTCAAGGAGCCTCATTTGCCATTCCCATGGGATTATTCTGTGCCCTCTTGGCCTCTTCCAACTGCTCTGTGGACTCTGGCTGTGTGCCTATCTGGTGAGAGTAACTGTCAACAGCCCCACAATTCCCTGAGCACTTACTCTGAAAGGTATGTCAAAGGGGATCTTGGGGAAGATTTCGAGGTCTGTGTTACCCTGGCTGACCCAGGTGGAAGATCTTTGTGAAATCTGTTCCTAAAACTAGGTGCTGGTAATACAACAGAGAAACATTGCACACACCCCTGCCCTCCCGGAATTCACTTTTTAGAAGAGAAACAGACACTGGATAAGTAATTACCACTGTGATGAATGGAACCAAAAACTCGGGCTGGTTGCCATGAAAGCCTTTTTTTTTTTTTCCTTTCTCTGCTTTCCCCTTTTGCATTGCTTATGAGCCCAATACGGTGCTTGTTGCCTTCTGTTTTGTTCTGTGCCTCTCTGTGAGCACATCTGTTTTGCCAGGTAGTCAGTTACTTGCAGGCATCTGCACAGCCCCTGCTTCAAATTAAATGTTCAGTAATATCTTCTTTAAATGAATGAAGAGAAAGCCTTAGGTCTCTCCATATGCTTTCTTTTATCAATATTTTCTATTTAGACACAATAGAGACACCAAGAGTTATGTTTATTTAATTAGACTAAATCATGTACAGACAATTCTTTGAAAGGTTTTTTCTTTGGTTGGGGAGGTTGTTATTACCTAACCTCGAGAAATCATGAAGTGACAGTGTTTATATATAGAAAAACTAAAGTTAACTTATACTCACCTATAGCAATATGTTCTAGGAGTTAGTGATACATTTCAATGTACCAAAAAGATTGACACATATATACTGTTTTTGTTGTAGCAAGCTTGGAAGAGAAGGGTCCATGACAAGTGGTTTATGACTCTGAAAAAGGAGGATACCCTTGTAAATGCTATAGAACCTGGCTGTTACTTGGAAAGCTGGTGAATTTTCCATATCCAATAATTAAGTTGAAGTCACCTCCTTCAGTCATGTCATGAATAAGAGGAAGTGCGTTCATCCAATCCATACACCTGGATGTGGAAAACATGCTACCTTTGGACCAAGGGTGAGGAGTTAGGGTCACTGGGGAGTACTTTTTGTCAAAGATTAAAAGCCTGGGTATTAATTAGCTTAAATCACACTGCAGCCTGAGAATGACTGAATTCATTTGTTCCCATTGAAGAATGAGTTAGGTCCTCTTTTATAACCAGTGTCTTGATTGAAGTCATGTGATGGTGTGATATCCTAGGGAGACAAAGTAACAGTGGCTTGAGCCAGTAGAATCTTGTGCAGCTTTGATTCCAAGACCTGAGTATTTTATCAGGTAACAGACAGGAATCTCTTCTGGATTCTGTGTGGCACATTTCAGTTTTCCTCAAGAGGTCCTCTGTTGTCTGCTCTCATTTTGCATCTCCCTATCCTCTGAGTTGGGGACTCCCCTCCAACCACTCACTAACTTTTTTTTTTTCTAACTAACTCAGAAGACATATGGTATATTATTGCATCCTGAACAGTGTATCCATAGGAGGGCTTCAAAAATCATTCTTGGTAATGATGATGGGTTAAGGTTGAGTTTCAATTCTGGAAGGGCTAAAATTTTAAAAATCAGATGAAGTTATATTTGAATATCTTTTTAAGCCTAAAAACCAACATACCATCCTTCTCTCAGCTGGATAAGGGCAACCAGAATCATCAATAACCAGAGCCTAGATTCAGAATATTTTCAAGGCTGAAATGAACTCTCTAGTCCTTATATGTGTAGGATATTCCCACACTTCTAGAGTTATTGGAGGCTATACAATCAGTGTTAAGAAATATACATCAAGACTCAGTTCCATTTGTACAATCAGAAATGCATCCTATATGACCTCAGCTTTCACTACTGCGTAGGAGGAAGGAGGTGATTAGCCTGTCTCCTTGTCCATACTCATGAGATCTGCTCTTCAAGAGCCTACAAATTAGTTGAAAATTATAGGCAACATTTATGGAAGAATTTCACAGAGCCCTAGTCACACACTCTGCCTGGATTATCTCATTTATCTTCATTTATCATACAACATGAGAGAGAGGGTACTATCCACTTTTCAGATGAAGAAACTCAGGATCATTGTTAGTAACAAACCCAGGTCCATACAGCTATAAATCATGTTATAATTAGATAGAGTGGATCAGAGAAGAAAGTTACCACTTCTGGTTGGGATGTTACAGAAGATTTAGGATGGGGCATTTTTGTGAACTCAAACTTGAAGCAGTGATTTCTGTAATATAAAAAAGTAGACTATTTACCATCAAGTCAAAAATTGACATTTATCTTGACATTCATTCAAATGTATTCATTTATCATATACACACACACACACACACACACATATATATGTATATACATATATATATATCTCCATATATATATATCTCAGTATATATATATCTCCGTATATGTATATATGGGCTTCCCAGGTGGTGCTAGTGGTAAAGAACCTGCCTGCCAATGCAAGAGATGCAAGAGATGCCAGTTCAATCCCTGGGTCAGGAAGATCCCCTGGAGGAGGGCATGGCAACTCAGTCCAATATCCTTGCCTGGAGAAACCTATGGACAGAGGAGCCTGGTGGGCTATAGTTTATAGGGTTGCAAAAAAAAAAAAAAAAACACCAGACACGACTGACTGACTAAGCACAGATGCACACAACATGTCTAGGTGTGTGTGTGTGTGTGTGTGTGTGTGTGTGTGTGTATGTGTGTAAGTATATATGTATGTATGTACTATGTGCCAAGCATTGTTTGCATTGGAAAGTTAACTGTATTTGCAGCCCAAATCAATATCGTTATAATGCTTATATAATCTTATGGGTAAGGAACAAGGCAATGTGCAAATGAACAAATACATGGGCTGTCAGCTTGTGGTGAGTTGAATAAAACAAGTTCAAGGGAAGAAAGAGTGTGGAAAGTGGCAGGAAAGCCAGATTTGGAATAGTTGTCAGGGTAGAACTCTCTGAGCCTTGATAATTGTCTGTAGAAGGGAGGGAGGGGAGTGGCTGGAGGTGAAAGATGAGATCAAACAGGGAGCCAGGATCAGGTAATTTTAAGTCTTGCAGTTAGTAAGAACTTGTTTTATCAGGAAAGCAATGTAAATGGAGCATTGGGTGTGTTTGAGCAGGGAAATTACATTTACATTTTAAAGGATTACTGGCTGCCTCTTAAGTGATGGGTCTAACATTATAACTTTGAACCTTAAAATGATAAGAAAACATAACTCCTAAAAGATGCACTCAGGCAGACTCACTGCAACAGATGACTGAATCCTGATCAGTGGATTATTTATTAGTCAAACAAACCTGTAAGTCCAGGGTGGTTGACATAGAAGTCCCTTTAGATTCACTGCAAAAACTCATGTAGGGCCTAAGAATAGTCACATGATTGTGTCAGGAGCTCGAAAACTAGATTAGAAACAAAGAAGAACAAAAGGAAACCCAGTTACCTCGGAACTGAAGTGATTTGTCTTGCAGTAGGAGGGCTCCATGTACAGCCTTGTCTCTATTAACTCCAGCTGCAGGGCAGACAGCAATAGGCCTAGATATGTGCTGCGCCACCAGAAGATTTCTACTCAACAGGGAACTCATGCCTCGTACAGAGACGGTGAGGACCATGCTGTGAGGGGATAACTGCTCCCACCCATGCACCTTGCGGAGCTCAGTCCCTGTATCTGCAGACCAAACTTCGAGGCCTCTGATGTGCACCTCCTACTGTACTTATATTTCAAATCAGGTGTACGATTCTTCTCCTGGTTTTAAAACATCTATTATCTTCTCCTAAGGCATCTCTATTTTTGTTCCAGCTTCTTTCCTGGAAACAACTTTGTTATGATCCAAACCTCCAAGACTAGACAATTTAAGGTTTTCTTCAACTACTCACTCTTCTTTAAATTCCATATCTAAGGAAAAAATTCAGTCAAGTCTTCCTTTTAATGCTTTGCTAGTTTCTCTGCTACTTCATTGAAGTTGTCATCTGTTTAGATTTAAATACCAAAAAAAGAGGCTCTCTTCCCCTAGCTCTCTCCAATCTCTATCTCACATACACTGCTGCTGGTCCCAACTTAGGAGGTGATTTGGGTTCTGGAATTCCCTTAATCAAGACTTGATTACAGCTCACTGTTTCATTTAACAAATTAAGTCAGTTCTATTATCTAGATCTGGAGACCCTCCCAGTCTTGACAATTCCCAAGTATTGTCAAAGAAATACAGGGCCGGTCAGAAAAGAAGTAAAAGTAAATTTTATTGAGGAACTCTTGCAGTAGGGGAAAAGATACCTCATGATAGAATAGGTTGCAAGGCAAGGACACTGGGAGAGTTTAGAGCCAGGGAGGAAGCTGGATTGTGGGGAGCTCTGTAGATGCAGAACTGCTAAAGGGAAACACAAGGGATGAGGGTGGGGGAATCTGATGAAACAGGTCTAATAGGACTCTGTCTGGAGGCAGCCCAGGATGATTGGATATTACCTGGGAGATTTGTGGGGCATGAGAAACTTGTTCAGATGTTGAGGATGATCAGATATCAAGGGTTTTGAATCTGGATAAAATGGCAAGATTCTTGCCAAAACAGGGAAAAGGAAGACAGACGCAGAAGGCCAAAGTCTGAGGCCTAGTTGAGAAGAAAATCCAAAAAAGCTTGATTAAACTTCGTCTGAGAAGAGAGTCTTGTCAGTGTCTTATCTCATCCCAAGCAGTTGGCAGAATTTAGTCAGATTTTTGTCCTCACAGAACCCTACATATAACCTACACTGCCTCTGTCTTTCCTCTTGGGAAAATCCAGCGTGAATTGCCTATTCTCTGTCTTTGCCCGGTCAGATTTCAGTCTTCAGAACCCAGCAAAAAGATCTACATCAAGAAGCCTTTATGAAGTCAACAGTTCCTCAAGATTCTCTTACATCTCGGAGTTTATTCTTTCAACTGATGAGCTTTTAAGGGGAATAAACTTTATACCGAGCCCTGTGTCATATCCTGAAAGAGACACAAAAAATTCACCAAGATCCCTTTGGTTGTAACTATCAGCTGTTCTGCTATATATCTTCTTTTATAATAATACCACTGAAGTTTAGCTAAGATATATTAATACAATTTCCAGTTTTACCTTAAAAAAGAGATGTGCCTTCTACTTTTCTTATTGCTCTCTGCTGTGAATGCAGTGTGAACATGATTTTGAAGCCAGTNAAGAGACAGACTTTATACCGAGCCCTGTGTCATATCCTGAAAGAGACACAAAAAATTCACCAAGATCCCTTTGGTTGTAACTATCAGCTGTTCTGCTATATATCTTCTTTTATAATAATACCACTGAAGTTTAGCTAAGATATATTAATACAATTTCCAGTTTTACCTTAAAAAAGAGATGTGCCTTCTACTTTTCTTATTGCTCTCTGCTGTGAATGCAGTGTGAACATGATTTTGAAGCCAGTAAATTCATCTCAGGCCTTGAGGTAGAAGTCTTACGAAAAAGAAGGAATTCATTTCTGGATTATTGTGGGATTTATCACTCCATGGACATGAAGGATTGCTAGTAAAAGACTTTGTATGAGAGCTGGCAGATAGTACATTAAAAAAAAAAAATAAGAATGATGCTGCTGATGATGAAAAAGAACTTGATATTTGTGGTGATGATAACTATTATGATCGTGATGTTTTCATCAAAGATGTACACTTAGAATCTGACTTTTCATCACTTCTGGCTGTGAAAATAAAGATCAGGCTTAACATCTGACAGTAACCTGGATTATACTGAATCTTTCTTCCCTGTTTGGGCTAGAAAAACCAATGTCAAGTAGCCTTCAGCAGCTCTTTGCTAAAGAGCTACTTTTTTTTTTTTTTTTAAGGTAGAATACAAAGAAATGGTGGATAGAGAAATGACTGAAAGGCAGAAAAGAAAATAGGACAGTTTCTGAGAAATTAACTTGATCTAAATAAAAAAGAATTTGGTGTTTAGATATAGAATAAGAAAGGCCTCAAAAAGAGGATGTAAAGGGACCTTGAGGGATGCCTCCTGATGAAGTTTGAAAGTAATCCAGGGCTTAAAACAAATGGCAAAATAGAGGAAAAGGCTTTGGCAAGTTGGCTGCAAGTAATGAATTGTATGGCCTTCACTATCTTTTGAGAAATTAAATAAATATTAAAATTCATTTAAAATTGCTAATAAATATTCAGATTGGTATCCTTTGAACTTCATTGCATGTGGAGACCAGGCCATAAGGAGTCAAAGTTTGTATTAATGTTAGTTGTTTAAAAACCTGAATCTTTTTAAAATGACAATGCTTAGATTTTATTTTTTCCACCACTATATTTATTAAGTATAAAACAGCATGCCTACATTTTTTTCCCAAGAAAAAAATACGTTGTAGAACACTATTCTGAATAAAATGAGGTAACTGAAGGGTTTTAAATATCATAGGATTTCATTTGTGTTTTATCAAGGTATTTTTGCCTCAATATGGAAGAAGATGTTATATGCTAGAATTATACAGAATTACTATAATTGTAATGAATTGTAAGCTATTACACAGTGAAGAACATAATCTATACTTCTTAATTTCCCCATCCAGAACCTATCATTGTAAAAGACAGAGTCTCAATGTATATGAGCTGATTGGTCTGACATCTAAAACTGAAATATCCATGTACATTTATATACTCACCTCAAGGTTGAAGAATTCTGTACATATTATCAGATTCTGTTTTCACTGCCATAAAATTGTTGCTAATGACAACACGGTAACAGAGAACCCAAATGTCAAACTTTTTATTTTTCTCATTTTCCTGACTCCTTCTTGAATTGTTTTTCATTAAGACACATTGACTTTCAGGTAATTATTTTGTTAAAATATGCTTGTGTGAGTACATATCTTATATCCAATGTTGGTGTTGTTCAGTCCCTAAGTCGTGTCCAAATCTTTGGGACCCCATGGACTACAGCAACCAGGATTTTCTGCCCATCACTATCTCCCTGAGTTTGCTCGAACTCATGTCCATTGAGTCAGTGCTGCCATCCAACCATCTCATCCTCTCTTGCCCCCTTCTCCTCTTGCCCTCAATTTTTCAAAGCATCAAAGCATCAAACATCAGGGTCTTTTCCAATGAATTGGCTCTTCACATCAGGTGGCCAAAGTATTGGAGTTTCAGCTTCAGCATCAGTCTTTTCAATGAATATTCAGGGTTGATTTCCTTTAGGATTAACTAGTTTGATCTCCTTGCAATCCAAGGGAGTCTCAAGAGTCTTCTCCAGCACCAGTTCTTCAGTGCTCAGCCTTTTTATGGTCCAGCTTTCACATTCATACATGACTACTGGAAAAAACCATAGCTTTGACTATACAGACCTTTGTTGGCAAAAGGATATGTGTACATATGTATGTATAAGGAGATAGGCACTATTATTTGTTCTTTGTAAATAATGACTTATTTATCTTCATAATAATATTACGTGATTTGCTCTAATGATATACTCATTTAATAAATGGAGGACTTGAGACAATAAAAGGATAATTCATTTGCCCAAGGTCATGCAACTAGACCATCACACAATTGAGATTCAAACCATGATATTCCACCCCAGGCTCTCTGTTACTCCTTATTCTCTGCTCACAGAAATGGAACTAGAACCCCAGTTTTCCAGAAACTAGTGCTAGTCATAAACATTTCAGCAGGGATCTTAAATGCATACAAGAGCAAGTAGACAGCATGAGCTAGTGAAGCAGATATGTGAAGAAAAATGCTGAGAAGCCATGAAAGAAATATAAGGAAGGCTGTAAAAATGAAAGCCTGGGCCTCTCCACAAGCCATAGGCCCATATGTCTTGCTGGATGCAGCCATTTGTGCTTGATTTCTCACTTTTTCAATTTTTAAATATCGGCTCCAAAAACACTAAGCATTCTGGGGACAAATGAAATACTTCCTCTTTGGTTTCAGTTCAGTGCATGGCCCAGTGGTTTTTTAATCTCTCCAGCTCATCATGTACTTGGCAAAACTGAAATAACATGGGCAGAAAAAGAAAATTTGGCCCTAAATCTTGACTTGAGTTTGCTAACTCTGACCTTGACATATTTCTTAACCTTTTTGAACCTCATTTTTTTTAAATCTCAAATTAGGAATCATATTTATCTTGCTAGATTACTGTGACAATTAAATGGAATAATGCATGAAACTCAATTAGCACAGTATTCCACACATAACACATGCTTCCATAAATGTTCATATTTACATAATTTGTATTTATCTTCTTTTCTATTCATCATTTCATTGATTAGCTTGAAGTTTGGATCAAAGATGGACCTATATCTAAGTGAGTTGCTTCCTAGTTAACGCCATGCTTAGGGTCAAGACAAGATATAATTTAATTTAAACAGCTTTTTCTACCACTGATTTGTGCTAGCAATGTGCTTTATCATTACATTTAAGGTGCTAAACTGGGTTAAATGTAGATTCACTCTAGAGAAAACATTCTAAGGAAAATTCTCATCATTTCTGTTAACCTACGGGGCCAAGTTTTAGACTTCTTTTGGGAAGAAAATTCAGATAAGACCAAGAAGGAAAGGCCAGGGAGAGAGAATGGGCAAAGGAGGAGGTGGGCAATTTTGCCAAGTGGTGTTCCATTTCCAGCTGTGGTGGTTGGAGCCTAATCAGGACAGAGAAACTACTTGGGCATGTCAAAGTGGTGAGGGACTGATACACCAGGATGACAGAGCTGGGAAGTCAAATGGCGGGGAGGGGCGCATGGTCTGGCCACTGAGACCTTTGCTAGGTCAGCAGGAAATCCCACCCTCTGGGCCAGAAAACAGAGTAAGGTGGTAGCGTTTCTAGAACTGGAGAAAGTCAGACCAGGTGGGGCTGCCTGGGAGAATGTGCACCATAAAGGAAATGTTGCTGGGGCTTCAGGGGACACCTGAAACAAGAGAGAAAGGGAGAAATATCTTGGCTTCCCTCTTCCTCTCTCTCTCCAGTCTGCTCCCAGTCCCTGACAGCCAACCGGAAACCAGCTGACAGGGGAGCCTGGGATATCCAATCTCAGGCATCAGTACTTTTTCACTCTGATTCAATCAAGAGCAAACAAAAAAGCAACATATGGGCAACCACTTTTTTAATGATTATTTAAATTATTCATGTGTGACAGTGGTGGTAGGATATCTGTTTAAATGTTCACATTATTTTAATATCATTTTTTTGTCAGTGAATCACTTTTGGAAAATATTAATATATAATTATAGCATCTTATTCCAAACTTACAAAGTATTTCATGATAAGTTGACATGCTGCCCTTTGTCATTTCTATATTTTGCATTTGTATTCTTTCATTCATTTTAAGCCAATTTATGTAACAAATAAATATTTTGTGCTCAAAAAAAAGCATATCAATTGTCTTAGATTCTTTTCTTAAAAAATGTAACTATCAGTTCATTATTGTTACATATTGCTAGTATGAGCCCCCCAAAGTTAGAGTTCCTCTAAAATTACTGTATTTTAGAAAAATGACAACAGCACCTAAGGATGGCCTGGAAATCAGAGTCAAAAAATCTAACCTAGAACCTATCATACAGAGTGATGTAAGTCAGAAAGAGAAAAACAAGTATCATATACTGATTCATATATGTGGAATCTAGAAAAATATAGATAAACCATTTGCAAGGCAGAAACAGAGACACAGATGTAGAGAACAAATGTATGGATGCCAAGAAAGTGGAGGGTGGGGGTGGGATGAATTGGGAATTTGACATATACCCACTAATATGTATATAACTAATGTGAACAAACTGTATAGCACAGGGAACTCTACTTAATGCTCTATGGTAACATAAATGGGAAAGAAATTTTAAAAAGAGTGGATATATGTGTACATATAGCTGATTCACTTTGCTGTACAGCAGAAACCAACACAACCTTGTAAAGCAACTACACCCAATTTTAAAAAAAGACCAAATATAATAGAAAACAAAAATTCTAGCTGTAACCAAAGCTATCAGGAAACCATCAGGACGGAGTTTGGGTGACTTTCTTATATTCTTTGAGCTCAAATTTCTTCCTTCACTAACATGGAGTAAGGACCCCTGTCTTATTGAATTGAGAAGGGGAATAAATAATGCCAGAAAAATACAGCCACAGTGTCTGACCCAGAAGAGGGATCCAAAGATTTTTTTCCTCCTGCTCTTTCAGAAGTCATTTTAAATTCTTTTTTATTTGAAAGATTAATTCTCAATAGTTGTCTTTTCTATGTCCAACCCTGAGAAGTTCCTGTTCTGATAGACAGAAAAATGCAAAATAACAGCATACTCTGGGTGCCCTTTCCCACGGTCTCCTGGGCTGATGCCTACTTCACATCTTCAAAACCTCGCATTTCTGTTCATTCTGTCATTTATACCCTCAGCCATATTAAGTGTCTTTCCTGCTGCCATTTAAATTCTCTTATCACTTAGCTGTCTTGCTTCCCTTAGTGAAACAGTTTTCACAGAAAGCACTCAGCTTTTCCCCTGGCATTCCCTAATGACAACATCAGTGAAAAATGTGGAGGTTACTGGGAAAGGAATGAAGGAGCAAGGTGTCAGCATCAGCATTTTTTCTTTCTGGAAAAAAGAACACATTTATTTAAATATTTTAAAAAGAGACAGATGTGTTTATAAACAAAACAGCAGGGGAAAATGTGCCTCCTTCACTTTTTAGACTCCTTGGCTAGGAAAATCCTGCGGGAACTATTCCTTCTACAGAATGATGGACCATAGACTCCCAGCTCCTTCTTATCTGTGTCCGCCCATCATTTCCCAGGAGTGAAGAGCAAAGGACATTTTCTGGGATAGTCTGCTGAAGACTGATATTCCCTTGTTCTCAGCCAGCCTTCATTTTAACATGAGATATCCAGCTGTGTGGAAAACAGGCATTTGCAAAAGGTTTCTTATAATTAAAACGGATAGAAATGGACTCTGCTCCATGCTTTCATGTTTTCTTTCCTTTTTTTTTCCTGCTTTTTAAACCACAAGTTTTGTTTTTTTGTTCTTGTTTGTTTGTTCATTTTGGTGGAGAGTCATTGTCCACTGGTTGGTTGGCTGATATTTTTGTTTTGCAGAGGTCTCATGAATTAAGTTCTTCTTCAGCTCACACTAAGTGTAAATTATTAAGCTGGCTGCTTGTAGAACCTGTTCCCAGTGATTTCACCNCCACATTAAATAAATATCCCTTTCCCCATATCCTTCCTAAAATCTAATCTTATTTCTTTTTAAAAAATTCACAGGAAATGAGACTGTTTTCTATTCATGTTTAAATTTGGATTTTCTTATGATTTCATTTTGTTGACTAATTTGGTTCCTATCAGAATGCTTGTTCAGAGCTTTTGTTTGTTTTAAAAACCTGATCCCTTCATCTATTTATTATTTATTTGAAAGGAAATCTTTATGTAGGTTGTATTTAAATATTTGTTGGCTATGTGATTTCTCATACCTGCTGCTTAATAGTTTATTCACTTCTGATGTCTTTTGTCAAATAAAATATTTCATTTTTAGTGGCCAGGTGAATAATTTCATTTTCAGTGGCTACTATTTTCTATTATGGTTTGTATCTTTTATCTTATTCAAACAAATATTTTCTTATCCTGGAATCATGAAGATATTTTATCATGTTTTCTAAAAGTACTTCCTTTGTAGAAGCCTATAAAAATGACATTAAGTTAGGAAATATTTTCCATAGTGATGAGAACTGAAGCATTATGAGATAACGTGACTTGCTTTCCTTTGTATAGCTAAACAGAGATAGAATTTGTATTGAAGTCTGTAGCCTCAATTCATAAGCCCAGATATACTTTAACTCTATAAAATTGTTGGAAATTAAAATATTTTCTTCTTAGAAATACTTGCATCTGAGCCTCTTTGAGATTTAGCACCTTATACCAATATAATGTAGCTGTAATGGACATTTCAGATATTTTGACGATCTTTCACAGATTCTACCTTGAGGTAAACAGGAAAGAAATAAGAAACAGTAATACAATTTATAGTGTTATTTACACCACAATCACTATTTTTATCTTATAAGGATAGTTGATTTTGTAATACAATTGCAAGGTACTATGTACTATGCATCTTAATTTCTCTCTTTTGAAATTCATTTAATCCTATGGTAGGTAGCCACTAAGGAACAGAAAGATAAAACAATTAGCCCAAGTCACAGAAAAGTTGGAATTCAAATTCAGAGAGTTTGATTTCAGAATTTATAACTACTGCATTGTACCGATTCTTTGTCTATTGGATTTTGCTTACTTACAAGAATTTTTCTTTAAAATAAATCAATATATAAATTTATACTGATAATTTATGTTTATTACATAAAAATCAGAAAATACAGACACAAATAGCTAAACTCTTTGCTATTCCATTTCCTCAGGGATAGTTATGTTAATATGCTCTATATACCTGTGTGAATTTCCTCTCACAACATGTCACAAAAATCATGTGTACCAACGAAAATTGTTTTTCAAATTTTTAAATTAAGGATGAAAGATAGTTGGAAATTTAAAAGGGTGGATAAGACATTTCATGGAGATAGTAACAAACTGATGAGGAATATTTAGGTTGTATACTGCAATGTCCCATGACTGGAACTTGTGTATAGTTATTTTCAGCTTTACCTGGATTAATGCAAAGTGTATCAGTTGTGATCAGATTTGGTTACATACATCAGAAAACCTGAAATTTCAGCAGCTTAAGCATTGCCTTCCCTGGTGGCTCAGACAGTAAAGCGTCTGCCTACAATGCGGCAGACCTGGGTTCAATCCCTGGGTCTTGAAGATCTCCTGGAGAAGGAAATGGTAACCCACTCTAGTATTCTTACCTGGAAAATCCCATGGACGGAGAATCCTGATAGGCTACAATCCATGGGGTTGAAAAGAGTCCGACACGACTGAGTGACTTCACTTTCAAGAATTGCAGTATTTATTAATACTCTCTATCTCTTATTATTGTTGCAAAGATAGATAGTTATACCCAACAGCATATATGCCAACAGTGATTGGCATGCAGCATGCTATGATTACTGTTGTTGATATAGTTATTGTTACTCTAACATCCCCTGATATTATTACTGGATTAGATGGATTAAATTATTGAGTTATCAACCTTCATCTAAATGTCTTTCTGAACATCAAAATCCAATATTAAATTCAAAGGGAACTAGAATCTTCTCTTTAAAAAAAATGCTGCTCTTTAAATTCAAGAGAAATTAAAAGAAAAAATTTGTTAACATGGTAAAAGCATGTTAAAGAATCTTCACTCTTCACTTTAGTTTTTCTGAGGTTTGCCTGAGAATTCACATATGATCTTGTAAAAAATTCAGCATGACTCGAAATAAGCAATAAATAAAATTAGGTAGGTACTCTTAGGAAAAGGCACAGATATTTAACCCTGGCTTTCTCAACTCCACTCTCTCTTCCTCAGAAAACTAAAGAAAGCCTGGGATGAATAAAACTCTGAATTTCGATTAAAATATTAAGCATGAAAGTTTGTCAGATTTTCCTAAGTGCAATTAAGTAGGATGAGATACTAGCATGGATGATGGCATAGGCTATTCAAAGAAAAATTATTGTATGTTTAAAGATTCTCTTCATAGTGATTGCACAGGGCTAAAAACAGACCAAGCTGGATGAAAGAAAATATTCAGAAAATTATCAAAGGAAAGAAATCAGTGTCTTGAATGTCTGAGATTTTAGAATAAGCATATTCCAGAGATATGTAAAAGTCATTTGAGAACAAGAGCTTATGAAAAGCGGAGCTACTCTAAATAATATAATATAGTACTTTTCATTCTAGACCATTTGGTAAGTAGATATGAAAACTGTGTTGATCACATTATTCTAGCAACAGAATTCATTAGGCATTTTACCATTTCAGGTTACTATGCATACGATGAAAGTCTGAANTTTTTTTTTCTATTTCTTCTTCAATCAACCATCCTTCTCTTCTCCACTTGTCATCACCAGCTACAAATCAACTTCACAGAACTTGACTCACCCTGGACTGGTTAGGATACCTAAGTTCAAAGGCAATCATATCCCTCTTTTTCTTTTTGAGGATGAAGAAATATCCTCTTACTTTGTCGATGGCTTATCTATATTTTCTTGCCATGTTGTTCTTGAGAGAATATTGGGCAAGGTTGATATTAGAACATTCATCTAAACAATACCCTTACTGAGAATTGCATCAGTTCCCAGAACAGTTCTCTCTCTTTATGAAAATTGGTGATATTTGGGAACATGTTCTTTTGGAAAGAGTCTCCCATTCCAAGAACTGAAGACTCTAATGTTCTCTGAGTTGTATTTTATATAGCACCAAGTACTGCTTGGATCCAAGAATTCCTGTGCGTGTGTGCCCACACACACATACACACATCACTGGGAAACAATTATTGTTTCAGGGCAAGTGTGAACTCATAGTTATGTGGTGAGTACCATGACCCCTGGCTTGGTGCCTATTGTTCATTGCAGTGGGGGCCTGACCGTCTGCAGTTGTGAACTCTGACTTCCTGTTGGAGGAGGTAATTGGAAGGAAGTGACTGTTGTGGACCTGAGAACTGGACCTGGGTGTACAAAGACTGCTCATCCCCTACCCTGACCTTGGAATGTAGGCTCTGTCCGCTGTCCCCATCAGTTAAGTTCAGTCACTCAGTCGTGTCCAACTCTTTGTGACCCCATGAACTGCAGCAAGCCAGGCCTCCCTGTCCATCACCAACTCCCAAAGTTTACCAAATAAACTCAAGTTTATTGAGTTGGTGATGCCATCCAACCGTCTCATCCTCTGTCGTCCCCTTCTCCTCCTGCCCTCAATCTTTTCCAGCATCANTGTATTGTCCCATCCCTTTATTTCTATATGGCACCTGCCATGTAGTAGATATTCATTAATAGTTGTGGAATAAATGACTGATTGAGTAAAGAATCACTCAATGAGTCATCTGTAGGCAGCAAATGTGAGTTCTTAGAGACTGGACACCAGGTCTTTTTCATTATTTTTTCCCTGGTTTCCGTCACAGCTTGGCATAACAAATAGCAGCTGAGTGTGTACCATGTGTCCGGCAATCTGGTGAATGAAGGTCATTTAAAATTTAGCAATTGAAACAGAAAACCTTGCCCTAGTGGAACTTAGAAGAGGCCGGGCAACTAAATAAGCAGTTATATAACTCTGTGATAAGGCTCCTCTAGAAAGTAAGCATGTTTAGAGATGTTCCAGCAGGGGAAGCTAAGAGTCTGGGAACATCTGGAACTTGGCAGGAAAAAATGAATAAAAGGAGAGACAAAGACAGCAAGTGAATAAAAGGAGGGTGGAAGAAAGAAGACAAGCCCCTACATGCACCTATGATTAAGATATCATTCTACTCTCAAAAATACTCTTGGAAAAGATCACCATTGCTCAATTCATAGATATAGAACATGAGGCTCTTGCTAGGCAAATACCTTACCCTTGTCCTCAACAAGTTTATTCATAGAGCTAAAACCAGCACCAGACACCCCAGGCTGTTGTTCATTTCCTCTATCCAGAGTGATGATGCCTCAATAAATAGCCTGACTATTTTAAAGGCAAAGATTCCCAGAGTTGAGGCATTGCCACAGACCTCAAAAAACATTCTAGTTATAGACAGATCTCAAAATAAGTAATTTTGCAAAAATGATATGGCCAGACAGAGGGTTCAATTCTCATTTATACGTGTACCTTTTTATTTTTACCAGGACATAAGAGTGCTCATGACCAGGACAGACATTGCCTCTAGGCAGGATAAATGTCTGCAAGGAACAATCACAGGGAAAGAAAGGCTTTTCTGTTTCTAATATAACCTAACTCGACTCTGCCACTACCCTTGAATCTGATCGCTTGTGAAGGCAACTGATCCTGCTTAAAAAAGGTTGGAAGACATCTTTAAGCTGTTATTAATAGTAACCAACATTCCTCCAGAGCTTGGGTGAATGAAGCAATGCTCACTGTGCTTCACATGTCCCTGTTGAATTTATTCTCTCAAAGATCATATGTGATCAGTCCTAATATTATCCACATTTTTGAAGGAAGGAGATTGATATTTCAGAGTACTATTTTTTAAAATTTAACAACTGATAAGCAGCAAAGTTGGGATTCAAACCCATGTCTTTCTGAACACAAAACCCATACCCTGACTCCCTAGTCTGCTGCCCTCCTTCTGTTGTAAATATATACCAAGGTGGATGTTAGAGTGATCTGGAGGCTAGAAAGACCTGAACATTCATACGAGGGGCAGAAAATGGGTAACACTGAGTGATGGAAAAGGCAAAAGGTCCATATATGTACCTTCCACATACTTCACATTTTTTTCCAGAGGGATTTCCTCAGCATTTTGCAAATATCTACTTGAATGCTAGATTTACTTACAATTTTAAGTTCTATGTTACTCATGATGACTTTTTATTGGGAAATAATTTCCAAATGAGAGTCTCTAAGATAAGATGATCATCACTGTAATCATGAGTCACAATTGACATTTATGTTGGACTCTACCAGTGATGCAGTCTTCTAGGTCTTTCTCTCCCTGAGATGGGGCTGTTCACTTTGCAACAGAAAAAGCAGGAGCTCAAGGAAGCTGCATGACCTCCCAGAGCAATACTTTGAGGTCAAGCTGGCAGAGATGGATCCAAATGACCGCCCAGAGGCTCACTTGGGCAAGCAACTCAATTTCTTTGAATGTCAACTCTGTCAATGAAAAACACGTGATTTTGCAAGGTATTGTGCTTAGTACTTCAGAAATGATTCATACACAGAAGTGCAAATTTATTTTAATTTAACTCACATATATATGCACACATGAAAACTCACATAATCAGAACAGATCTAGACTTCAAAACCAGATCTTTAAACTTCAGATCCTATACTTTACCACTTACACATTCTTTCTTTAAATCAAGAAGCTGCCTGATCTCCATTTTTATACAAACAAATGGTTCAGAATAACATGTATATATAATGATGTGTCCTACTTCTTTGTAACTTCTTCTTCCCAAATCTTAAATGGTTTTTTCATGGGGTTCAGTTGGAAAGAACAACCCATCTGTACAAATTCTAGCTTTTGAAAAGCATTTATAGTTTCTTGATCTTATAGCTGAGAGAGATCTCAAAGACAAATTCAAATATTTCATTTTGTAGAGGAAAGAATTGAAATCCCTAAAAATGGGGTGACTTGACTAGATCTCAGCTTTATCTTTTGAGATGCATAATTAAATTATTTAAAATTTGTAGGTTATTGTCAAATGTATTAAATTTACTGCTCTTTCTGCTTCTGTTTCTTTCTTCTGGCATTATTTATGAAATTTAACTGTGTGAAAACACTTTGGCTTCATTATACCTACAAATATTAATGCATCTGAAGGAAATTTTATATTCAGGTCTATTAGTGCACAATGTAAATTGAAAACAGANCTTCTGTTTCTTTCTTCTGGCATTATTTATGAAATTTAACTGTGTGAAAACACTTTGGCTTCATTATACCTACAAATATTAATGCATCTGAAGGAAATTTTATATTCAGGTCTATTAGTGCACAATATAAATTGAAAACAGACTCTAAATGGCCCACTGCTAAATTTTTTACAAACACGATAGGCCCACTGGAAGCAGGCAGCTGCACTGACATTCTTTCTAGGGCAAAGGAAAAAACAACACTAAGAAAAAATATCCTGGTTTGGTGTTCTTCCATTGCCAGATTTATTGACCTGCAAGAGAAGTCAGTGGCTGTTTTGCCCCAGTCAATATTAATTTCTAGGGTCAATAAATCCTGGTAATGAATGGAGAATGTGAGTCAATAAATGCTCATTAGATGTGCTCACAAAATGTTCCACATATAAAAGAAAATAATCACAAATCAACCTTATCAATGTTTAAATATTATTTCTGACACCTTTTTAAGTCATTTTTTTCTTTGGTTTCCTTTGAAGTGACTTGAGATTTTAAAAATCATCTTAGAGAGTTAAAGCTGCTTCCTGTACACATGTTTGCCTCTGTCCTCCACTAGCTTCTCCTGTAATCTCCCTTTGTTGTTCTCAAGATGGAGCCAGTGGCCCTATGGAAGGTAGATAATAACCCATTCAGCAAATGGAATATGCAAGCTAGTGACCTCTAGCTTCTTCAGTCATGAAGGAGACAGCAAATGGCTGTTGAGAACAGATAACAGGCCTTCTGGCTATGTGTCCAAAAGAAATGAAATCCTGATCTGGAAGACATATCTGCACTCCCATGACATTCAACATTATTCACAATAACAAGGTATGGAAACTGATATCTGTTAACAGATGAAGGGTAAAGAAAATACTGTCTACACAGACAATGGGATATTATTCAGTCATAATAAAGAAGGAAAGACTGACATTCATCACAACATGAATAAATATGGAGGACATCCTGCTAAGTGAAATAATTCAGACACAGAAAGACAAATCAGTGTGATCTCACTTATATGAGGAAACCTAAAAATGTTAAACTCAGAGAACAGAGAGTAGAAGAGTGGGTTCCAAGGACAGAGGGATAGGAATTAAGGAAATGTTGATAAAAGGGTACCATCTTTTAGTTATGAGATGAATAAGTTCTGGGGATCTAATGTATAACATGATGACAATAGTTAACAATACTGTATTGTGTATTTGAAATTTTTTAAGAGGATAGATCTTAAATCTTCTATCTCACTTTCATGCACAAACACACACAATAATTATGCAGTGGTAATGAATAAGTTTTTTAACCTGATTGGCATGATGGTTTCACAAGGTATACATACCTCAAAATGTCAGATTATACACCTTAGATGTATACAATTTCTATATCAAAGATATATCACTAGAGTCGTCTTTAAAAAACAGATACATGAGCATGGTTTGCATATGCCCTCATATGATGCAGTGAACGCAAATTTTCGATGGACATATATCTAGAAGATATAAAGAAAACTTGATGGAAAATAATAATTAATGAATACTACCTTTCACTGAGAATCTAAAAGTTCAAAGACTGTGATCCAGGTACTATATCAGACACTTTACATATATCATTTCTAATCTTTAAAAGCAATTCAAGGTATCTGTATTTCTCCCAATCAGGAAATTACAGCCAAGTCTGAAAAGAAATGCAAAAAAACAAAATGGCTGTCTGGGGAGGCCTTACAAACAGNAACTGAAGGACCCAAGTACTACATAATTACTGGATTCTTCACTTTAAGTCTGAGCAACTTCATTTCACTTCCCTTCAAGTTATCAGTTATGTATGTTTGAAAATGAAAGTGTTAGTGGCTCAGTTGTGTCCAACTCTGCAACCCCACTGACTGTGGCCCCCCAGGCTCCTCTGTCCATGGAATTCTCCAGGTAAGAATACTGGAGTGTGTAGCCATTTCCTTCTCCAGGGGATCTTCCTGATCCAGGGATCAAATGCTGGGCTCTTGCATTATAGACAGATTCTTTACTGTCTGAGCAACCAGGGAAACCCTCTGAAACACCAGGATAGTTTAACTGTATGTAAACAAAATGTTCCAATTCATTCAATGTTTCCTCAGCACTGTATTTTCCACTTCTTTATATTCATTTGATTCAACTTTGTGAAATTTCAAATTGAACTGAATGTCATCAAATTAAGAAATTGTGGTTCTTTTTAATTTGTGTGTAGTTTTTATCTGCACTGCCCATGGGTACACAGAGATATCTGTCACTGAGAGTAAAACTTGAAAAGGCATTCAATATGTTTGCTTGATGCTATGACAATAGACTCTGATGATTTAAAAGTGGATGATATTTATTTCACTAGACTGTAAATCTTGTAACAACCTACAGTGTATATGTTACAAATGATTTATGGAAATATGATCATTTGCAAATAGGCACATTAATCTGCAAATGGCCACATCAACCCAGAACCAGTTAAGGCTCTTGAAAACCATTAAGACTATTAGTTTTGTCCAGAGATAAGCAAAATAAACAAATTCTTGCTGAACTGGAATCAGTCTCGCTGCCTTTCAAAACCCTCTAAAAGATGATGAAGCCCAAAGCTTTCACTGATATTTTCTTTTATTGTTTTGCTTACTCTGCTCTTTCCAAATCAGAGGAACTTAACATTCGAATCACTAAGTGAGCTTTTGCAGAGACCTTCCTTCCTCTGGATGACTTAGAAAAAACAATAATAACAATAATAAAAGCGTAAAAGATTCTTGAGATTTGGGCTGTGATCATTTAGCTTTGTGCAAAAAGATAACATGACTTTTAGCTGAAGGCAATTTAGATTAAAACAAATTGAGAATAAAAGTAACTACATTATTTACCTTTCGATAAGCTTTATTTTACAGATTTGAGCACATCTGAGAGGCTAGATCTGCTTGCAGTAAAATAAAAGTCAAAATATATCTAACAAGAACCTTTGACTTTGCTTTGAATTGAAAGACTCAGTTGAAGGAGAAGAGAATCCAACTAGTGAGGACTGGTGTCTGTATTTCCCTTTATATACAGCTTGCTAAATTTTAGTCTTTTTGACTTGCTTGCTTTAAAAAAACAAACATGTGATAGGAGTATGTTGCAAATTAAAAACTGATTTGAAAGAAGTTTACAAGCTAAAAGGAGAGCTTGTATTTGATAGGTTTAAAGAATTTAATCTGATGTAGCATAGAAGCCCCCCTCCTTAATTATTCATGACATTCTCCTGCTTGATTCTACAGATCTACCCTACAGCTTTTCAAATAATTCACCGAAGTGCTCAGGGTCATGTGTTATATTGATTGTTTTTAAGGAATCAAGTCAATTCTCCTCTACCATCACTACCCTGTCACTACACTTGTGCATGCTTGCTAAGTCACTTCAGTTGTGTCTGACTCTTTGCAACACTATTGACCATAGCCTGCCAGGCTCCTCTGTCCATGAGATTCTCCAGGCAAGAATACTGGAGCAGATTGCCATGCCCTCCTCCAGGGGATCTTCCCGACCCAGGAATAGAATTTGTATCTCTTGCTCCCGCCTTGGCAGGCAGATTCTTTACCACTAGCACCACCCGGGACGCAACACCTGCCCCCACACATACACTTAGTAAAAGGGAAAAAACAGTTGAGCAGAAACTTTTCAAACTTAATGTATTCATTACATTCAAATTCAAATAATTACTCTGTACCAGTGCAGAAAGTATTTTATCCATACAGCTAAGTAAAATTCCAAATGGGTAACTCACTGAAATGACACCATAAAATGACCTGAAAGGTAAAAGCCATTTCCAAATGTTAATACAGAGCTATGTGACTCCACCTATGGCATCTTGAAGGGCAAGGCAGTTTGAATAGAGAATGTGCAATAATTTTCAAGAATAAATGAAAGCATGTAGCCTGATCTTCTACCCTATGTGCTGGAAGTGAAGCCCATAAATCTCACATAGGATAAAAGAAAAAGAAGTAGCCTTTCTATTAAGAGGCAAAGGAAAAATTGATCTCTCCTCAGAATCCAGAAGCTCAATGAAGGTGACCTTTGGAGCTGGAGTGGGGCTAATTAGCTTATTTACATGAAACCCATGATGGAGCACGATATTTAATCACATCGTTTTGGCAAATAATTAGAAGATAAATCACTCAAACAATGGTGCTACTGTATCTGAAAAACACAGCACAAATACTGTTGACAGCATTTACAACTGCACCCATTCATTTAATTTTTCATTTAACAGAAAAGAAAGCAGAAGGCAGATTTGTGCACCAGCCAATCTAGTCTTCAAATTCTGGCAAAGGTTGAGCTTGGGCACACACCAATCTTGCATGAAATAAGACTCTGCTTCTCATTTATAGTGAACATTGAAAAGTTATAAAATATAATATGTGGTTTGGGGTCTTTTCTTGTTAACTGATGGTAAATACTAGCCTTTGGGTTATGTGGGAAATACCAATACATGTTTACGGTCTGCAAAGGGTTGCCCAGAAATTGCTGTGGAGGCAGTCTCTTCAGATTTTGCAACCCTCTCTGAGTTGTTTAAATGTGAAGAACAAGCCTCTTTATGAATGCTTTTATTCTGAAACATTTATCTTTGAATGAAAGCAAAATAAAATACTAGGGAAATGGTTTTAAGTACATGTATGCTGTTCTTGTGGAGAAGGAAATGGCAACGCACTCCAGTATTCTTGCTTAGAGAATCCCAGGGATGAGGGAGCCTGGTAGGCTGCCGTCTATGGGATTGCACAGAGTCGGACACGACTGAAGCGACTTAGCAGCAGCAGCATGCTATTCTTGAATGTCCTGTCCATCTGTATTTACAAAGATTAGAAGAATCAGAAATTTAATTTTTAATTAAAAGTTAATGAGTTTAAAAGCTAAGGAGTTTAAATTTATGGCATATGACACATATATTTTCATAGTGGCAAGATCATTTCACAGTTTATTTCAAGCCAAAATTAGGCTTCATCTAGTCTTTATTTTTGGCTTTCAAATCAAATCACATAAATGTACGTGTGTACACATACATACACACACATATATAAATTTGTGTGTGCCTGTCATGAGCTTTTTTCTTAAAATTAGTTTTGTAAGGAGTCAAGTGATAGGATAGGTGTGTGAAAAGGAATGTGATTTGATCTGGCTGCTGAGTGAAGCCTTGAAGGATTGCTCTATGTTATTAAATAAGCAAGAAATTCATCATCAGCAATTTGCATGGTTATATTGGTTCTAACTTAAAATGGTTCTAGGGAAGGATAAAATTATACTTTTTCTTACTGATTATAATTTATATTGTGGAGATCTGGAATACCTGGCTCATTTCTTTAATATGTATCCCTTGGGATATTGCTTTCCTAAAGAGCAATTTTCTTCCCATGATTTTTACAAGTTAACTATGAACCATGTTACATCATGTTTGCCCAAGGAATTTAATGATTTCTTCACATAGCCTTACACCTCAAAGGATTATAAATACTTAAATGATTAAATCTAAAACTTATTTTTCCTGGTATGATTAAACTAGCATGATTTCTTTAGGATTCTAAATATAGGTGATAAAGCTGAAACTGGGGGACATAGTATGTAACAAAATAATTTTCTGAACATGGATTTGAATTTTTTTCTTCCATGTACTCTATAGGTTCTAGGTTTCGAAAAGTTCAGACACTTACTTCATGGTCCTTATGTAATCACTAGAACATTCTGGAGGTCCAGTTCTCTCTCCCTAAATATTTCTCCAAACATAGAGACATATTCACATACAAAATATCACCCCAGTTTCACCCTTACCCTTGGAAGATTGAAATGCATGTCTAAGACATAGAAGGACAAGAGCAGACACAATATTGTGAGAGCAGAATTAGATCTGAGAATTCAACATGTAATCAGTTCATAAATGCAGACAAGTAGAATAACCAATGAGTGAAACAGAAAAGAAGGGTAAGAGTCCTAACACTCAAAAAGACTACAAAAGTGTGTGTGTGTGTGTGTGTGTGTGTGTGTGTGTGTGTGTTTAAGTCAAGGGTATTTCAGTTTTTAAAAAAAATCTGGGTTCTGGTGTCTGAGAAGGGATTGTTAAAAAGGAAGCAGACAGGTTACAGTTGACAGTAACCTATGAAATGTACAGTTTTGTTTCTTGAGCACATATATTGGTGTCATGGTGTCGTTGCTACTTTCTTAGAACATTTTTATCAATTTTAAATTGACTGCTATGTTTGGACCAGGAAAAATAATAGTAATGTCAGTAAGTTACCAAACTTTTTAGTCCAGTTTTGGTGTGTCTGCCCTCCTGTGTGTCCAAATGGAATCATATTACAGAAGTGTCTCTGGGCATCCACACAACAGGGTGAGGAATGAAGATCTGGTAATTTTTACTACACTTCTAATAATTTCTAAATCTGTTTTCAATTACACTTTTTTTTTTTTTTTTTTACGATAATGGTGAACTGGTTAGAAGGAAGACTGGTTGGTTAAGGAACATTCAGTTAAAACCACTAGGTAAAATCATCTAGCACATACTTGCCAGACTGTTTCAGATATTTTCAATAAAATGCAAAACTTTGTATAAAGACTGCCTCCTTGTTGAAGAGTCACTGCCAAATGACACTATCAGAGTGGGATGAAGTAAGGCATCATGTTCCACCATTACATCAACTATCAGTCCCTAGAAATGGCTGTCAGTGACAGAAGACCGGATAAGGGAAGCCTGAGCCAATGAGAAGCAAGGAGATTGGGGAGCTGGACAAGGAGGAAGGCAAAAGTGAGCAAGATGGAATATTACTAAAGTGGGAAAAGGCTTTATTTTGAAGAAGGGGTAAATTTTTCAAAGGTAAATTTTAGTGTGCTTTACTTTCTTGCTTAGTGCTAATAGAAACAGAGAATCTGAATTTAGAAGCGACATAATGGCAATGAGTACGTCACCCAAGTAAAAGCAAGAATTTTTTCTTCAACATATGAAACAGGGGTTCAGCCTCCTCCTGATACCTCTTGTGATAAGGCAACTTGAAACCATGTTAGGCAATTGTCTCTCTCCCTCTCTTTCTCTCTATTCTCTCACTTTTACCTTTCGGCAGCTCTAATTCTACTGAAATCCTCTTTGCTCTAGTCTGCTGTGGCCAGTCCATCAAGCTCAGCTCAAGTGCCACCTCAATAGTGAAGTCTCACCTGTCAGTTTAATCTGACAGGAAAGTCTCTCCCCAATTTTCCCATCACAACTTGGATAAATATTAATTTCTCATTCACAAAATACAGAGAGCTCCATAACGGCAGAAACATACATTTTAATTTTTTTTTCTAGAACTTAACAGGCAACCTTGTACAACTGCTTCCCAGTTGGTGGTAGAGGAAAAGAATCTACGTGCAATGTAGGAAACACAGGAGATGCAGGGTTCAATCAGGAAGATCCTCTGGAGAAGGAAATGGCAAGCCACTCCAGTGTTCTTGCCTGGAAAATCCCATGATCAGAGGAGCTTGGCATGCTATAGCCCATAGGGTCCCATAGAGTGGGACACAACTGAGCATCTGAGCACACACATGTACAAATGGGAGTCAATAAATACTTTCCAAATCATGAGTCAAAATCTGCCATGCTGAGAGTTACTTCCAATCACTGTGACTTATGATTCTCTCAGGAATTATTCAGAATGTGTCTAGTTCCTCTAGTAGAATTGTTTCTCAGTTGTACCTCCTCTTGCCTCAATTTTATTTCCTTGGCATCACCATTTCATTTCCTTAAGCCAGTGTTCCTCAGAATCACCTAGAAGATTTGTTACATGTGTTGCAGGGACCTATCTCCAGAGCTGCATGCAGTTCTGTAGGTCTGGGGAGGGGCCCACTAATTTGTATCTCCAAGTTATCTGGTGTTGATGATACTGCTGCTCAAGGGTAACACTTTGAGTGTCTATACCTTCTACCATTCCTCAGCTGGCTGGATGCATAGCCCCTTTATTTGCCTGCCTACTCTCTTTCTTGACTACATTCTCATAATTAACCAGAACTGAAGATAAAACTGCAAATAGAAACAGTCTAAAACTACACTTGAAGAAACAGTGCTCTAGACTTTGGTTTATTTTTTGAATCATGTTTTTTCCATGACTTTCCAATTATCTAAATAATTTTAAGAATATTTAAAAACCTGAGTCAATAAACTATTCCCAAGTTTTGCTGATGCCAGTGTTGACATTCCTCAATGAGTTCGAACACCTATTTCCACTTTATAGTAATCACAATATAGTGACTTACAAAAGCATTCAAAGACACTTGTATTCAATAGTTATTCCATTAATACTTATTGAAGGTTGTTCTTGTTGTTATTCAGTCACTAAGTCATGTCCAGCTCTTTGTAACTGTATGAGCCGTAGCAGGCCAGGCTTCCCTGTCCTTCACTATCTCCCAGAGTGTGCTCAAACTCATGTCTGTGAGTCAGTGATGCCAGCCAACCATCTCATCCTCTCTCACCCACTTCTTTCTTACCCTCAGTCTTTCCCAGCATCAGGGTTTTTCCCAATGAGTTGGCTCTTTGCATCAGGTGGCCAAAGTATTGGAGCTTCAGTTTCAGCACCAGGCCTTCCAGTGAATATGCAGCATTGATATCCTTTAGGATGGACTGGTTTGATCTCCTGGCAGTCCAAGGGACTCTCAAGAGTCTTCTCCAGCACCACAGTTTGAAACCATCACTTCTTTGTTTGGAATACACAGACCTTTCTCAGCAAAGTGACATCTCTGCCTCTTAATACCTTTTATGTATTGTATCAGTCTCTGGAGATTCAAATGAATAAGCGTATCCTGAAGAAATGAAGTTTTTTCTTATTTTTCATTTTGAACTATAAAAGAATTAGAAAAAAACTATATTACTTGAATTTAGTGCTTGCCATAGTTTTAAATTTTTATTTTTAGAACAGGACAGCTTTGATTTCTGACTTTTCATGTTACAGTCCTTAATTTATAGATAAACAGTGATATTATAAACTGCTCATAACAAACCCCATCACTTGAATTATCTTCTTTGGAACTCTACTTAATGATAGAAAGAGACAAAATAATAAATAAAATATTAAATCTATACAGAAAATGCTTAAAACAAATTCCACTTCCTCTAAATAATCTATTTGGAGAAAGCATTTGGTAGTAGGGGAGAATAAAAATTTCCTCAGATGCTTTGAAAATTACTGAAAAGTGTTAATCAAAAGTTAAAAGAATGAAATTGCAATGTGCATTATTTACTTGCTACATTGCTTTGTTCAAACAGCCATGTTATATTATACATGAAGTACATTGACTATAATGATGAATTTCACAAACATCTTTGCACATGTAACAGCAATATTACATTGTTTTGTCCAGTAAATAATTTGGATATGTACATTCCAGAAAAACATCTATTTCTGCTTTATTGACTATGCCAAAGCCTTTGACTGTATGGATCACAATAAACTGAAAGAAAATTCTGAAAGAGATGGGAAACCTCTTGAGAAACCTATATGCAGGTCAGGAAGCAACTGTTAGAACCGGACATGGAACAACAGACTGGTTCCAAATAGGAAAAGAGTACATCAAGGCGGTATATTGCCACCCTGCTTATTTAACTTATATGCAGAGTACATCATGAGAAACACTGGGCTGGAAGCACAAGCTGGAATCAAGATTGTTGGGAGAAATATCAATAACCTCAGATATGCAGATGCCACCACCCTTATGGCAGAAAGTGAAGAAGAACTAAAAAGCCTCTTGATGAAAGTGAAAGAGGAGANTACTTGACTTGTCTTTCAGTAGAGAATAGTTTCCAGGGCTGGCTTCAGTGAGGGAAGCAAATCTTTTAAGGTTCTGGAGTGGTCTAGGTTAGAAGAATGGTGTGGGTTGGACTTGCAGGAGAGGTGGAGGAGTGTGCTGGTGGGAGGTACGAAGACAAGGGGATAGAGTTGCGAGCTATGTTAGATATCAACTTTCAGAATGCTTGTTGCATGGCCTAAGGGGCAGTAGGGAAAATGAGGTGTTTTTGACTTAACTTAGTGGGTGGAAGGATTATCACTGAAGTAGAAAAGACTTGAAAAGAGTCATGATTGGGAAGAGCAAGGATGATATTGACTTTGGGCAAGTTGAGTTCAAAACATGTCTTCTAGTGCTTTCAGGAGTTGTAGATTATTGTGGTACTAAGTTCAGACTAGGGGTGAGATCTTATTTGTACATATCTATCTCTCTTTTACAAAAGAGCGTGTATTATTTTTCTAGTCTTAGAAACATAATTATCACAAAACATTTGAAAAATTCAAAAAAAGAAAAAATAACTCAAATCCAACTACCCATAAATAGTAAATAATAATATTTGAAGTTTTATAAACATATATACATTGTACACTTTATACATTTTCATAATACTTTTGTTGGGTTTTTTAAACAGCATATAGTGTATATTTTCCAATGTTGTTAAAAATTCCTCCATATAATTCTATATAATGGTGTCATTGTCTTTCCTAAAGCTTAGAAAGTAGAAACTCAGAGTTACACTCCCCATATTCCCCCATCCCTTCCACCCCTCTCCGACCCCTAGCCCTGTTCTGGGGCTGTATCGTGTGCTCTTGATCCCTTATTTATTTTATGAGATGTGGTGATGTTTCCTACTTGAGAAAGATATGGTTCTACTCAAGTATCCAGCTCACATGACCAAAATTACAATTCAAGGAAACTAACAGCCTGAGGAAACGTTCTTGGAGATAGGCTGAGGTCTTTAGGTGAAAGTGACATGTGATTAATGATTACTGACCTGCAATTACCTCACCCTGGTGTTAGTCTCTCTCCCTCTGCTCATTTGTTCTTTTTCACTTTTATTTCCTCACTAAATGTTTAGAGGATTAACAATAAATAGGGAAGAGAAAGGTGAGAGCAGAATAGAAATCAGTGTTGCCCAGGAAGAATCAGATTGTCCTACGAGCCCTGGGGCTGAACTCTTTATAGAGCAGGGCTGAGTTTNAAGAGTTGTTTATACTTGAGCCTAGTAATATACTGGAATTTCATTGCCTTTGTTTTTCGTTCCTTTTTGTTTCGATTAGAGATAATGGCTTTCTTATTACTTCATTTAACATGTTTAATTCTTTCTAACACAGGAGTAAAATCCCTCTGAATACTACTCTTCACCTCGGGTGACCTAGCATTTCCATCACTTGTCAATGCGTCTGTTTACTGTTTGCTTACTTCCGCACCATACCTCCCGGAACCCCACTCTGACTGCTCCTGTTTAGTCTGATTGCTCTACAACTGCCGCATGCTTGTCATCCTGGAATTTCCCCCTTTGCCTCTTTTCTGTGTTTGGGTTTGTTGTTGTATATGTGCGTATGTCTTTGTTTTAAAGATCCAATGACTTCTTTTGGTTTAATCCCTCATTTTGGTAATGCATATACCAAAAATAAAAAATAAAAATTATTTTGCCCCAAAATAAAATTGTCCTTAGAATAAGTACCTGGGACATTCATTTCTTATATTATGCATGATATATCCTAAAAATCTATCTAAAGACCTAGAAATATTGGACATATATCAAATAAACTTCATTTTAAATCCATAGCTGAGCTCACAATAAAATAAATTGAAATCAACCTCTAGAATAATTGTATTGAAACTGTAAGACAACAAAGAGAATGAGACCTTTAAAGCTGCCAGAAAGAAAGACAACAAATTACTGCAAAAGAATACTGAAAATAGAACCAGAAGATCAGCAAGAAGCAACATTCATTTACCTAATATTCTCAATATATATAAAGACAAAACTGACTAGATTAATGTCCTAGGAGGAAGTTAGAACATTACAACCTCAATACTTAATAGATAAATAAATCAATTAATAATTGTTCATTTGCATTACTATTTCTTGTTAGAACAGAACACATAATTAGGAATGTAAAATAAAGCATTTTTATAAGAAAAAGCTATTATCAACAAGTGTTACATGTAGAACCATTGTCTTCTATAGGTGTTTATGCTTATATTTCACATGAGTGTTTCAGAATAATTCACTGAGAGATTATATCGTGTTTTGCTTTGCAATTGTGGAATAATTAGGAATAATAAGAGTTACTCTTCCTTTCTTCCTCTTCACATACACCCAAGGACTAATAAGGTGCATAAACCTTCCTCTTTAGGCCAAACTTCGATTTAATTTTACAAATGGAACTAAAGTGTATTAAGTTCTGAGATGGTAGAGTGAGGGCCTGGGGCTTGGACAGTAAGAAGGCTAGGTTGTCAGGAGTTGGTAGCCAGCTCCCAAGGCTGACAGAGGTAGGGAAGAGATGGTACACGTTTGTTTGTGTTTTTATGGAGTAGCTGTTAGGTGGTGGGGATCCATACCACCATAAGCCTCTGATAGGTTGGCATATTGATTAGATTCATGGTGCCCAAGAACCATGGCCCAGGAACTACAAGAATGAGTCTCCTTGCCCCATTTGGCAAAGGGGAGGATGAGCCATGGAAACCCCAGTAGCAAGCACAATAAACTGAAGACTTAAGTTCCCTCTCTTATTTTATAAACACCACAGCATCTCACTCCGAATGTGACCTAAGGGAGGTGAAAAGAAGGTGAGAGGTCCCCCAAAGCACAAATTAGTAAGAATTCAGAGTAAGATTAATTTGATTTTTGAAAGTATTACCACATTGTTGTTCATCAGAGAACTGAAGGATACATGTCAGGTTTAATACATACCATGAAAACTTTTCCTGTAAAACATTTTATTTTCCATGTTCATATGTTTGACATTCTCCAGAGGACAACATTTGAGAAGCTCTAGATCTTATAAAAGCCTTTGGAGTAACTGGGACTGATTCTATATTTTGCTGTCTACATTTTGCTGAATCTCTACTTTGTTATTTTGTAAAATGGTGGCAACAGTGTAGTCTTTTCATTAACCGAACATCAATAAACAGCATCCATCACGATCCTCGCAGTAGATGAGAAGGATTCTGAATTGGTGGAGGCTCAATAAATAATTAATGAGCGAGTCCTCTGCCCCTGTCATTCCTACTCCTCCTGTGATGAAACCGGGCCAACACAGATTTTACAGACAATGTTGAAGTCAGAATTAAATTCCGGATCTAACTCAAATGTCTTTTTCTTGGCACTGCACCACCATGCTTCAAACTTTGGGCCATGACCCACTCATGGTTCTCAAAGTCAATAAAACCTGTCAGAATTGGCATTCCTAGAAGGAAAGAAAAGAGAGGAAAGTGACAGAATAGCAGGGACAACACTGCCAGGACAGCATAGCGTAACACAGACTGGTAAGCAAAACGAAGCAAGATGAAACAGACGAAAGAAAATCCAGCATGTCTAACATATTCGGGGCTAAGCAGTGTTTTGCAAAAATTTTGCATATATTGGGTCAATAGGTAAAATGGCTTTTTTCTTTTTTTGCTATGAGTCATTTTAGGCCATGGCTCACCGCAAAAATAATTTTTTTTAATGGTTAGAAAGTTAATAAATTAGATTATTTGTCTTCTTTGATTACTCTTTTACATTGGCTAGAAGGAAATATATATGCTCAGATGGCAAAGCGTCTGCCTACAACGTGGGAGACCCAGGTTCAGTCCCTGGGTTGGGAAGATCTCCTGGAGAAGGAAATGGCAACCCACTCCAGTGCTCCTGCCTGGAGAATCCCATGAACTGAGGAGCCTGGTGAGCTACAGTCCATGGGGTCGCAAAGAGTCAAACACAACTGAGCAACTTCACTTCAGAAGGGGGAAAAAAAAAAAACTTTTAACCAGGCTTTTCTAATTCTGTTCACTTTAATTTATCAAAAAAAATTTTTAACCATGCAATTTTCTACATTTACAAAAAGTTAAGAAACTAATAGTAAAGATACCTATACACTGTGTGCAAGCTAGCTAAGTCACTTCGGTCCTGTCTAACTCTTTGCCACCCCATGGAATGCAGCTCACCAGGCTCCCTTGTCCATGGGATATTTTAGGCAAGAATACTGGAATGGGTTGCCATTTTCTTCTCCAGGGGATCTTCTCAACCCAAGGATCGACTCCATGTCTCTTGCAACTCCTGCATTGCATGTAGATTCTTTACCTGCTGAGCCATCAAGGAAGTCCATTACCACATATTTATCCACACATACTTCATGTATGTATCATTTTATATATAGGAATCATGTGGTTACTTCTTTCCCAGACTAAGTTTTTGAGAGGAATCCATTTACCCTATGAAAGACTGTTATGTTATTTTTACAAAGAGTACTGAAATGAATATCTTTATATATACCCTATGTGCACACGTGCTGTGAGGATTCTTTACGTTAAACAGAAACAAAATTGGCCTGCTTTACATAGATTATGGGAACCTTCAGCTGATTTGAAAAAGTGATTACTCATTTACCATCTCATAAGATATAATATGGAGAAGGAAATGGCAACCCACTCCAGTGTTCTTGCAGATTTTGTGTGTGTGCACATCTGTGACAGCTTTTAAGTTATCACACTTACAAACTTTTACCATATACCGGATAGTAAATCTTTTAATTTGACGTTTTCTCATTATCAGCAATGTTGAGCATCTTTCTATGCTCAAAAATGGTTTATTGACTATTTGTATTTCGTTCTTTGTGTATTACTTGCTGCCCTTGAGTTTTGGTAAGGGGGTTTTTTTTTTGCTATTGATTGGTAGAAATTTTTTTATATTGGATTACTAATTTTACCTATGGGGCTTTCCTGGTGGCTGAGTGGTAAAAGAATCTGCCTGCAATGCAGGAGACCTGGGTTCGATTCCTGGGTTGCGAAGATCCCCTGGAGAAGGAAATTGCAACCCACTCCAGTATTCTTGCCTGGAGAATTCCGTGGACGAGGAGCCTGGCAGGCTACAGTCCATGGAGTCGCAAAGAATCAGACATGACTAAGCGGGTAACACACAATTTTACCTATGCACATTACATGCCTTTTCTCCACTCTGTGGCATTTCTTTAAACTTCATGATATGTTTCTTTTACCTAGCAGTTTATTATTGTTGTTATTATTAGTTTAATATAATCAAAATTATAAATATATCACTTTATAGATTATAAATTATCCTTTCTTGGAAGTCATTTCTCATTCTAATAAAATATATCGTATTCCAAAGTTGTATTATTTTGATTTCACACCTCATTTTTACTGTATTTGAAATATATTTGTGTGTCTGGTATAATGTGAAATTTTGGTTTAATTGTCTCTTTGGATGGTCAATTGTCTCAGCATCATTTATGAACTGTCAATCTGATATGATTTATAACAGTATTTTTTAATTCAGGTACCAAATACTTATATAAATTTGGGGTCTTCAAAACTCTTCTTTATTTCCTCTGTTTTTCTATGTTTGTGTTAATAACAACTTGCTTTAATTATTTAGTTTTAACAGTTTAGAATCTGATGAGCCATATTCTCCTTCCTCTCACTTAAGGATTTCTTATCTATTTTAAGGCCCTTACTCTGATATTTGAATGTTATAATCAGATTTTCAGGTTTCATGAGAAACTTTTGTGAAATTTTAATTGAAACTGAAATGGATGTATAGATTAATCCGTGGATAATTGCCATGCTTACAATATTGAGAGCATCTTTCCAAGAAAAAGTCCTAACTCTTTGCTTATTTAGATCTTTGTCTTCCAGTTTTCATATTTTATTAGTTTTATTTCCCATAGCTTTGCAGTTTTGTTGCTAATATAAATGTGTATGTAGTTTATTATATAACATTTTATATACTTGGTAATTGCAATTGCTTGTGCATAGAATTACAGGAGATTGGGTATATTGTTCTTACATTCTCTAAACTTGCTGAATTATTTTATTAATTTGTCTACAAAATCTCCTGAATTTCTGATATTTATGATTATATTGTTTGCAAATAATTTTTTCTTATTTTAAATTTTACAACTCTGGTTTTTATATCTTTTGCTATGTTACCTAATTTCTCCACTACAGTTTGAATAGAGGCAATGATAGGGGCTTCTTCTCTTCTATTCCTGGTGTTAACAGTTTTTATCATGAACAAATACAACATTTTATAGTTTTTCCACACTTACAGAGATGATTCTGTGATTTTTCTATTTTATTTAATGTGGTTAATTATATCAATATATCCTCTAATATCACTTATTACCCTTATAACTAAAATATTTTATATGCTTTTGGATTTGGCTTATTTGTTTTCTCTTAGTGCATAACAAATTATCACAAGCATAGTGGCTTAAAACAATGCACAATTATTATCTCACTGTTTCCATTGTCCAGAAACAGTTCAGATAAGGCTAACTGTACCCTCTTCCCAGGTGGCTCAGTGGTGAAGACTCCACCTGCCAATGCAGTAGACACGGGAGATGTGGGTTGGATCCCTGGGTTGGGAAGATTCCCTTTGAGAAGGGAATGGCAACCCACTCCAGTATTCCTGCCTGGAAAATCCCATGGACAGAGAAGCCTGGCAGGCTACTGTCCATAGCGTTACAAAGAGCAGTCAAGAATGAGCACCTTGAACTCAAACACATACTTCTCAAGGTCTTACCAGGCAGAAATCAACATGTTATTTAGCACTACAATCTCAGCTGAGGCTTGAGGTCCTCTGTCAAACTCACTGGTTGTTGGTTGAATTTATTTTCAGATAGTTATAGATCACTGTCCCTTTTTTTTAAATCTCTCTCTTTCTCTCTTAGCTGGGACCACTTTTAGCTCTTTGAGACTTATCCCAAGATAGCAGCAGACTCTCTCAGTATAAGGGCTCACCTGATTATATTAGCCCCACCTAGAATGATTTGCCTTCCAATTAACTAAAATAAATTGATTAGGGCTGGAGAAGGGCATGGCAACCCACTCCAGTTTCTTGCCTGGAGAGTCCCATGAACAGAAGAGCCTGGTAGGCTGCAGTGCATAGGGTCACACAGAGTCTGACCCAACTGAAGTGACTTATCACGCACGCAAATTAATTTGGGACTTCAGTTACATCTGCAAAGTTCTGTTATCACGGCCATATGTTGTTACATAAGCATGACAGTGATATTCCATCATATACACAGAATCTACTCACATTCAAGGGAAGAAGTTAAAACAAGGTGAGAATCACGGGCGCCATTTTGAAATTTTTCTTACCAGTTTCTTAATTTAGGAATTTTCTTACTATGGTTGTAAGATTGGATATCATTTTTCATATTATACTAGCTTTATTTTTTGGAGTATAAACTTAATTTTAATCACGATGTTGAAGAGTATTGACTCGACTTTGTCTCTGGATATACAGTTTAATGTATGCATTAATGTTTAACATTTTCAAAATACTATTTGAGCTGCAATTAACCACTCTCTGTTCTTCATTGTTTCATCTTCTAGCTCTCTGTTTACCAACTCCAAACTGATAGAAGTTATAGATACATTATTATAAACCTCTCCATTTTGTCAGTCACTGGTTCTCTCTGTCTCCAATAAGAGCACACAATACATGTGTAATGTAGTGTCAAGATCATGGGATGAGAACTTGGGAGACCAGATTTTAGTTTCAAATCACTGGCCACCATGACATTCGTGTATTAAGTCACTAATTCCAGTTGGAACACAACGGCTAATGAACATTTTCATGTTTCTACCTGCCGCAGGCTTCCTGAGAAAAGCAGATTAGCAAACTTTGTTAAACAGTGATGGAATGACAAATATGCTTTAGAAGTTAGAAGGAGCATATTGCTCCAGAGAGAACTGGAGACTTATCATGCCCAGAGCCATTTGTTTACATGCCAAGATAGATGCCTTTCTCTCCTCAGAAACGATTTGTTTATATTCTCCAGTAAAGCCCTGTGTTTGCAGGGAAGGATTTATCAAAATGCCAGCCTTTGTGCATAAGTCCTGATTCCCATAATTTTCAGAGTTCTTCTCACATGATGCAATCCCAGAATATGTAGAGATGAATGCTCAGTCCTTTCCCTGTGGAATATAGACATGAAGAACAGGGGTTGAGATATTCTGAGTAACAAATGGATAAATGGTCTATTTTTTGATTCAGATACTGTGTCTACTGTCAGGATATGAATAAATATATAAAATTAGGAATTCTTAAACTCTTCTGAGAGTCATAGAGCAATTACAGACCAGCTCTGCACACAGGGTTCTCCTGATGAAACAGATGAGATTATTGTTGCCAAACCAAGTTTCACAAAGCAAGACAAGATATACAACCCAAGGTGGAGAGGTACTGAATGTTTTTATGCCAAGAGGTTAGACAGTATTCAAGATGGTCAATGTCAATTGCCTGAATATGTTTATTTCCAATCCTTATTTGCTTCCAGAATAATGCTTATCCATTTAAACCATTGTATACCTGAAGGCATTATTTTTTGTAACAGAGAGTGAGATAGAAAGGAATTTCTTCCATTCAGTGTGTATTCCTGTCATAAAGGATAAACCTAGACAGTAGGAGGGAAGAAGGGTAAGCCCCTGCAAACCTCAACCAAAAATACAAAACTAAACAAAGTTAAACTAAATGAAATTAAGGTCAAATTTGCCATTTACCCCAGAAGCCAAAGAAAGTGCTAGAAGAGAAGAGAGTGGGTAGAGAATAACTCATAGTTCGGATATTTCTTTCCAGGAACCCTTCTCTACTTTCACCCCCTTATTCCCCCAAATACCCCTACAACTGAAGAATTTTTGTGCTATTTTATTTATTTTATTCAATTTCCTATGTTCACCAATAGATTATTAAATTCATGAAAGTAGGGTCTATCCCTCCTAATCACTCAATACCTAACCTCACGACTGGCCCTTTATCACTCTCTGTCCAGAAGTAAGATATTGCAGCTCTATCCACAACACTCAAGAAATGGAAACAAAATATGAAACAAGTGCCCATCAGTGGATGAATGGATAAAGAATATCTGGTACATATAGCCAATGAAATATTATTTAGTCATGGAAACAGAAGAAAATCTTACCATTTGTGCCAACATAAATGAAATCAGAGAGCGTTATGCTGTGAGCAGTCAGACAAATATTGTATGATATCACTTATATGTGGAACCTAAAATACTGAAATCATAAAAACAGTAAAATGGTGGTTACCAGGGACTGAGAGGTGTGGGGAATTGGGGTAATATTGTGTGAGAATGCAAACTTGCAACTAGTAGATAAATGAATTCTGAAGATTTAATGCACAACACAGTGATTAGAGTCAACAATACTATAGTATACATTTCAAAGTTGCTAAAAAAACAGATCTTAGTTATTCTTACACCAAAGATAAGTGATAATTATGTGACCTGATATCAGTGTGACTTCCTAGGTGGCACTAGTGGTAAAGAACCTGCCTGCCAATGCAGGAGACACAAGATTGACCCCAGGTTCAATCCCTGGGTGAGGAAGATCCCCAGGAGAAGGGGATGGCTACCCACTCCAGAATTCTTGCCTAGAGAATCCCATGGACAGAAGAGCTTGGCAGATTATAGTGCACAGGACCAGAAATAGTTGGACACACTGAAGTGACTTAGCATGCATGCACACAAGGCGGTAATATCATAATATGTAAATGTATCAAATCAATATTTTGTAAACCTTAAGCTTACACAATGGTCATATCAATTATAGATCAACAAAAATTAATTCATTCAATTTCTTTAAAAAGAAGGAAGACGATACAGAAGGAAAAGAGGTGAGGTGTGGAGAGAGAAAAAGTAGGACAAAAGCATGTCCACTTTCAGTCACCAGGACCAAGATGCTAAGGGAAAGGACAACCTTAGATATGGATATTGAAGTCTCTCACACATAAGATTTCTTGATTCTTTGAAAGAAAGCCTTCAAACATGTCGCTCCCCTTTTTTCCACCACTTGTTTTGCCAATGCATCTCCCTCTCCTGAGATCACCAATTATCAAAGTTCTGCCTATGTAACCCACTTATTAAACTCTGTCAGGGATACATGATACTTTTCTTCTTTTTCTGTCCTTTCAACCACGCTGTGTCATCTTATGATGAGTAGAAATTTATCACTATATTTCACATGTTATTTTCAAAATCTTATTTAACAATGAAAATGTGAAGAAAAAAAAAAGATGACTCACTTGAAGGTTTGAAGACATAGAAGGAAAAGAACTGATGATAAGTGTTCTGAAGTTTGAGCAATGTGTGAAACATTTTGAATATTTTGGATTTCATTCTCCCAATCCACCACTGCTTAACTCCTAGAACTAAGGCCACTTTTTTCTAATGTCCTCTCTAATAGTTTTAGCTGAGCCAAGTCAAAAATATAATATTTAGAGAAATTAGTTTACATTTATCTTTCTCTGTTTTTTTTTTCTCTTCTGAGCATCTTAGCCTAAAAATATAGCTTTGGTCTGACATAAAGCTTATTCTGTTAGTCAAGTTATTGCACGGGATTGAGTTTTGTGGTTTGGTTTGCTAAACCTATGGTTGAAAGCTAAACATTTCTGAAAGAATGGATAAGAATATCTTATATTTATTGAACATAGCCAAGAAATTTATTTTTAATAACTGAACCACAGATTGGGTGCCATCTGTCAGCATATGGCATTGGCTTTTAACGCAATGTTTACATCTGGGGGATATGATGCTTTCTTTGAGAGAACAAGAGGTATTATAGGACTAAAGATGAAGAGAAGTAGTTTTAGATTCATGAATATTGTAACTTTGCTAAGGATAGAATCAGCATGTTTATGTGCATACAGTTTTCATACATTTGGGTAGATAAAAAGAAAGAAAATCTGTCCATTGAAATTCTGTTATGGTAATAGAAAATAATTGTAATTTTAAAACCATAGGGACTTTTTTCTCTCATGACAGGAAGCTATCAGATCACCAAGTTTGAATTTTTCAATGTATCCAATTTGATTGACAAACTTTCAAATAATACTACTAATATAGTGTTTTATTGAAATTCCAATTGTCAGTTTTATTTTATTCAAAGTATCTACAAAAATATAATGATTTCTCCTTAAGTTTTATTAACTTCAAAAATTTATCTGATATAGTTTTTGTCTGTTTTGCTATGCATTTGTTGTTGTTCATTGTTGTTTAGTCACTCAGTCGTGTCCAACTCTTTTGCAATCCCATGGACTATAGCTCACCAGACTCCTCATCCACGGGATTTTCCAGGCAAGAATACTGGAGTGGGCTGCCATTTCTTTCTCCAGGGAAACTTCTCTACGCAGGGATCAAACCATTTCTTTTGAATTGGCAGACAGATTCTTTACCACTGAGATACCAGGGAAGTCTTTTACTAAGCATAAATATTCTTATTTTTTTAATCAATTGCATTTTGAAACATAACTGGACATATTTTATTACTAAAAAAGCACAATTTGTAAAGAAATTGTATTCTGCTTTTTTATATTTAACTCTCTGTTCATAAAAAATGTTAATATATTCTGATTAATATTAACCTTTTTCTGTTGTTAGTTCAAAACTAGTTCAAAACAGACTTTACTTTTCTTCCACCTAATATAACAGACTTTATGTCTGTAATACATATAAAATTATATAAATTGCAAAATTCCAGTGAATAGAGTCTCAAATATTCAACAGTAAAGATAATGATAATAATAACAATGGCAGCTACTATCTTGGAATATTCTTTTTGTAACAGATTAGGAGATTTGCAACCATTCTTTTGAATGTTGATAATAGCCCTTCCAAATTGTGATTTTCCTTTAGTTACAATTGACAGAATAGGTTTAATGACATTAAAAAATAGATCTGAGACCATAGAAGCTATAATCAGCAACATCTTCTTAAAGACCTATATTCTTTCAACTAAACAATCCTGCTTCCCTGACTGAGAAAATACTGCTGGTAAGCAAACATAAGATATTTATTGATTGAAAAGGGTAAAAAACCAACTGCGCTAGTAATTACAATGCAAATTGAAATTATAATGAAGTACTAATTTCTGCTAGTCTAACTGATATTTTTAAAGTTTAATTATTAGTCTTGTCAAAAATTAGAGAAACAGTAACAACTACTTCAGGTCTCTGTATGCATGTATAATACATTTGGAAATACCAATCAATATCTCCAATATATTCATAATTTTTGATCCTATTCCATCTACTGAAGTTTTTGTTTTAATGATGTAATTTAAAATATCAGGACGTTAAATTGACAGAAGCTCTCTTTACTGCAGAATGTATCTAGGAAAACAGAGATGATAAGATAAATCATCTTCAGTGTGAAGATGNCTCCAATATATTCATAATTTTTGATCCTATTCCATCTACTGAAGTTTTTGTTTTAATGATGTAATTTAAAATATCAGGACGTTAAATTGACAGAAGCTCTCTTTACTGCAGAATGTATCTAGGAAAACAGAGATGATAAGATAAATCATCTTCAGTGTGAAGATGCCTGGATCTTATTATATAATGCATGCTTAACCACTTCCTTGATATAAGACATATTAAAAGATGATTGTATAAATATCGCAACAGGCATGAGACATGATATTAAAGGCTTTTGAATCTGCCTGTGTTCTTTCTTAGAAATCTTGCTTAACTTCTGAAACTGTTTCACCACTTCTAATATGGAGACAGTGAAAGAAACATTCTCATAGTGTTGATATGCATAAAAATTATTCAATATATTTAAGATATTTAGATAACGAATGATCAGTAAATGAAAATTGTTTATGTAGAATTGATTCTGTCTCTTATACACNTTGCCAGAGATTTGCAAAACAGCGATTAATGATTCTTCTTTACTGACAAATTCACTTACCCCACACCACAGAAAAATGGCAGGTACTTTTTAAATATCCCATTTCATTAAAACCTCTCAATAGTCTATAAATTCAGGGACACTAAATGCTCACTGTTCTGGGAATTGGCTTCATCAGAGTCATGTAAGGGCATTAGATAAAAATAGAGACCCTCGGTTCCTTTTGCCTTAGTCAGAGAATGTATCCCAGGAATGTTTATTTCTAGCGTAGATTCAAGGTGATTGTGATGTGTGGGGCACTCTCTGGCTGGATCAATTTTCTGACTTTATAAGGTTATTTCTCTGTTTCCATTGGGGTTCTGATGAAAAAAAAAAAAANCAGAGAATGTATCCCAGGAATGTTTATTTCTAGCGTAGATTCAAGGTGATTGTGATGTGTGGGGCACTCTCTGGCTGGATCAATTTTCTGACTTTATAAGGTTATTTCTCTGTTTCCATTGGGGTTCTGAAAAAAAAAAAAAAAAAACAGAATCTATACTAACTAATTTGAACAGAGATTAATCACTAAGTGTGGAATGACTTTCTCAGTTCCTGAGGAACAGAATCAAAAAATAGGAAGAATAAGTTTCAAAATGATAACAAAACTAGAATAACATATAGAGGCATTTTGCTTCTCTTAGCATCATGAAAGGAAAGACTCTAAATCAGTATAGTCATGTGATGGCTTCCAGCTCTAGAATCAAACCGCCTCCACACTAAACCCACAAGCAGGATGGATGCCTGATGGCCACTTCTCTCTCCGTTTCTCCTCAGTTCTGTATTTAAAACTTATGCCATTGCATTGGATTAGTGGATATAGAAAACTTGATGAAAGTGAATCTGAGGAAATTTTAGTTTTATAGTCTCCTCAGTCCAAGAAACACTGGCAGGAAGCTGGAAAAAATAATGAAGTGGCCAAATTATTATAACTGCTAAAATCCCTAGATTCTCTGGTCAAATCCAAATTTAATTGGCTTTAAAAAAATATTCAAAAGATGATTAAATTTCATACCAGGAAGCTGTATCATTTTATCTCCCCCCCTCCACCCACCAATATCACTTTTCCCTTGAGAACTAATTTCTCTTTCCTCTAAGTCAGCTCATTTAATCTGAATCTTCCTATCAATATGTGTCACCTTCTACCATGTTCCATGGATATCAATTATTTTCCTTTCTGTTGCAGAAAAAAAAAAATCAGTACAGATTTACTGTATATTCCCTCAAATTTAGTATAGTTCTTCACAAGAGAAGGTGCTTGTTGTCAAGAACTTCTTCAAAAATTCATGTAATTTTAGCATTCTCATTATTTATGGGGCTATGATTTTGAATAAATAAATGAACAAACTTAAGTTTTATCCCTATTTTTAATTATTGTAAGGTATTACAATTATATTTTAATATATTTTTTGTTATACAGAATTTATTTTAATATAATTTAGAGGTATTCAGACTTGATATGACATTTGTGCTTGTGTCAGTCCATTGTCAAACTTTCATAACATTGGATGCAAAGCCCAGTAAGTCACTGTGTTGCTACTCTTCCCAAAATACGTGTTTCTTTTTTCCAAACCTAGCCGGTCTTCACTTTCTTCACTTTCCCCTTGACTTATTCTGTGGACCACTATTATAACTATTTGCAACCACCTACCTTTCTCCACTAATATCTACATTCTTAGTACTTGAAAAACGCCTTCTGGATAAATCCAACTTTGTACCCTTTCTGTGCCTGTGTTTTCCTAGCTGAAAGTGCCTGGAATAAAATACACAATTATGTTATTGGATTTATGTATGAACCGACAGGACTCTGACAGACACCTAACAATACTCCTATTAATTTCTGGGGCAAGTTATTCCCCCATTGTCTCAGCTACCAATTCCATACCTTTTTCTCTTTCCTACAACCTCTAGCCTGTATTGCCCCATCCTCATTATCACTTAAAGTTTATGTTTTCTTACATCAGTACAAATAATAAAACTTCCAGGCTCCCAAGTACACATCCACCCACTCCCATACATCTGTGCCCATAATCCTGCCTTGTCTTTTTGCATATTGTCACAGAGAAATTATCCATATTTTTATCTAATGCCAACTGCTTGGATCTATCCCATTGCCTGATTTCTTTTCAAGAGCAACATTCTATCAGTTATTCCCCTCTCTGTAATCATGAAACTTTCTTTTTTTTTTTACTGGATTACATCTATAAGCAGAAAGCACATTATTTTGACCATCTAATAAAATGATTCTTCTCATGACACTTCTTTCTTCTCTAATTACCAAAAATATCTGCTCCTTTTTCCAAAAAAAAAAAAAAGCCAAAATACTTGAAAATGTAGTCTATATACATTATCTGAATCCTTCCCACCCATTCCTTCCTTGTATGCATGTATTCTCAGTCATGTCCAACTCTTTGCAACCCAATGGACTAGAGCCTGCCAAGCTTCTCTGTACATGGGATTCTCCAGGCAAGAATATTGTATTAGAGTTGGCACTTCCTCCTTTAGGTCAATGGCTTCCTTAAATCCCTGCAAATGAGATTTTATTTCCACAATTCTATTGAATCATTCATTTATTCATTGAGTATACTGATCTATTATTTCTTCTTCACTACCATCCATTCCCATCACTTCATGGCAAATAGATGCAGGAAAAGTGGAAGCAGTAACAGATTTTGTTTTCTTGGGCTCCAAAATCACCACAGACAGTGACTGCAGCCACTAAATTAAAAGACACTTGCTCCTTGGAAGAAAAGCTATGACAAAACTAGACAGCATATTAAAAAGCAGAGACATCATTTTGCTGATAAAAGTCTGTATAGTCAAAGTTGTGGTTTTTCCAGTGGTCATATATGAATGTGAGAGTTAGACCATAAAGAAGACTGCGCACTAAAGAATTGATGTTTTCAAATTGTGGTGCTGGAGAAGACTCTTGAGATCCCGTTGGACAACAAGAAGATTAAACCAGTCAATCCTAAATGAAATCAAGCCTGAAGACTGAAGCTGAAGCTGAAGCTACAATATTTTGCCCTCCTGATGCAAAGAGCTGACTCACTGGAAAAGCCCCTGATGCTGGGATAGATTGAGGGCAGGAGGAGAAGGGAGTGACAGTAGAATGAGATAGCTGGATGGTATCACCAACTCAATGGACATGAGTTTGAGCAAACTCCAAGAGATGGTGAAGAACTAGGAAGCCTGGCATGCTACAGTCCATGGAATTGCAAAGAGTCAGACAAAACTTAGCAACTGAATAAAAATACACATCACTCAATCCAATGGTCAGTTCTCCACCCTTATATCACCGGATCTATCAGAAATATTTGGCCCATCAAAATAACTCTCACCCTCTGAATGATTTCTCATTATTTAGAATTTTAGACACCATATTTTCTTGTTTCTCCTCTTACCATGTAAGCTAATCCTTTGTGATATCCCCTGTCAATTAATCTTCCATCAGTTTGCCATCTGACCGAGTTTCCAGGTCTCATTTCTCAATCCTCTTCTCTTTCCCATCTATATTCACCCGCTAAAGGGCCTTAGGAGAAGGCAATGGCATCCCACTCCAGTACTCTTGCCTGGAAACTCCCATGGATGGAGGAGCCTGGTAGGCTGCAGTCCATGGGGTCGCTGAGTCAGACACGACTGAGTGACTTCACTTTCACTTTTCACTTTCATGCACTGGAGAAGGAAATGGCAACCCACTCCAGTGTTCCTGCCTGGAGAATCCCAGGGATGACAGAGCCCAGTGGGCTGCCGTCTGCGGGGTCGCACAGAGTCTGACACGACTGAAGTGACTTAGCAGCAGCAGCAGCAGCAGCAGCAAGGGGCCTTATCCTGTTCCCTGGTTTAACTAACATCTATATGCAGATGACACATCTGCTTTTCAGCTTTTAACTCTACCCAATACTCTGGCTTGGAGTCTGGACTAATATATCCAACAACCCACTTTAAACCTCCAGTCAAATTGCTAGTTTTGCTTTTCATTTATTGTTTAGTTACTAAGTTATATCCAAGTCTTTGCAACCCCATGGACTGTAGACCACCAGGCTTCTCTGTTGAATGGATTTTCCAGGAAAGAATACTGGAGTGGATTGCCATTTCCTTCTCCAGGGGATCTTTTCAACCCAACAATCCAACCCACTTGTCTTGCCTCTCCTTTATTGCAGGAGGATTCTTTACCATTGAGCCACCAGAGAAGCTTGTCAAAATCATCATTTCTAAAATGGGGTTCCTAATCTCCTCCCAAAAGACTTCGTTTCCTACATTATTTATTGCTGATCTCAGTAAAAAGCAATGTCATTTCTTTCCCAGTTGGTCAGGGAAAGAACCTTGGAGTCACCCATAACTCCTCTTTTTACTCACACAGCTCATATCTGTCAACAAGCCCTTTTGAGCTCAGCTTTCAAAATATATCCCATATCAGGCCACTGCTCCACACTTCTACAGATAACGCTCTAGACAAAGGTGTCATTTGTCAGGATGAGCTCTTGCCTGGATTATGTTAGTAGTCTCTAAATTGATCTATCTACTCCTTTATCTATCCATAGTCTATGATTTACAGAACTGCAAGAATTACTCTTTTTAATACCCAAATCAAAGCATGTCATTCCTTTCCCCCAAATCCTCCACTGGCCCCTATCTCACCAGGAGAAAAACCAACATCTTTATTTCAGTTTGTAAGACCCTATTTGTCTTTTTTCCACCAAATCTATATCATCTCTTACCTCCTTTATTATTCTCTCTGCTCTAGGCTCAGAGGTTTGATTCTTTCTTCAAATCCAGCAAACATACTTCTAGGTCATGATCTTGATCTTTTTTTCGTGTCTGGACTGTTCCTCTTCACTCAAACAGCTGCATTAATGGATCCTCACTTCAGATCTCTTAATAAGAGTATCTATTCCTGGCTACTCTAGTAAACAGTAAATCCTCTGCCCAAGAGCCTGTCCTCTACCTCTCATTCAGCTGTATTTTTCTCTATAGTAGTTATATCTATCTGGTATACTATACATCTACTTGTTCACTTATCACTGTCTTCCCCCACTCAAATATAAGATTCAAAAGATCAGAAATTATGTTTGGTCCCTTCTATCTCCCTAGTACCTACAATGTTGTTGTTTAGTCACTTAGTCATGTCTGACTGTTTGTGACCCCATGAACTGCAGCCCACCAGGCTTCTCTGTCCATGGGATTTCCCAGGCAAGAGTATTGAAGTGGGTTGCCATTTCCTTTTCCAGGGGATCTTCCTGACACAGGGGTTGAACCCATACCTCTTGCATCTTCCGCATTGGCAGGCCGATTCTTTACCACTGAGTTACAGTTTTCTTTTGGAATCAACACCTTTCATTTTTAGTCCTTGCAGGTTGAGTAAGCACCTGGGAAGTAAGTGAGTTAGTTTACGACATTGACCATAGTGGTTCTGGAGAAGGAAATGGCAATCCACTCCAGTGTTCTTGCCTGGAGAACCCCATGGACAGACGAGCCTGGTGGGCTTCAGTCTACGGGATCTTAAGAGTCAGACAGGACTTAGCAACTAAACCACCAATCACAGTAGTTAGCTTAGCTGCAGACATGTGACTGGAGATAATTCAATATGAATAGCAGGTTTGTGGTGGCTACTACAAAAGAAGGCCTTTCTCTTGAAAGGTGAAAGAACATCTTATGGAAAGACATTACTCTAGGATGCAGCCAGGTTCACTGGAAAAATTAAATGAAGGCATATATGGCTTTTGAGGTCTTCCCAGGTGGTGTTAGTGGTAAAGAACCCACCTGCCAATACAGGAGATGTAAGAGTCACTACTTTATAAGAGACTTTCTTTAGTTTTCAGTTTATCTGCTAAAGTAGCTGACATCTGTAGGATAAGGAAGATCACAGCATTTGTGTTAGCAAGAAAAAAACTAATACAATATAAAACACACTTTTCTACAATGCTATTAAAGAAGAGTCAATTCAAAGTCCATAAATAATATCAAAGAAAGATGAAATATTCACAGGTGGGCCTTGTCAGATGCTTCAGTGCCTAGAGATAAGTGTCTGATACTAGTGCAGATGTGCAGAGGAGAGGCATACCTTAGATGGAAAGATTTTACACGGAAAAATCAGATGAATTTTAAATAACAGTATGGGTAGCAATATACAATGTTATCTAGAAAAGACCCAAATGCAAGAATAAATATTTTATCTTAAAAATCCTCTTCTCTAGAAATGTTGATAAGGGAAGGGCATAAAAAAAGTGTCAATATTAGCAATGGGTGGAAAACAGTGTTGGTATAATACCACTACACTCAGATTCTAAGACTTGCTAAAGTATAACACAAAATCAAACCAAATTCAACTAAGGCTAGAACCCAAATCACTCCCAGCTCACATCCTGGAAAGACCAAAGGATAGCCTTCTGTGGCTATTGCTCTAAAATTTGGGAGTTAGGCTAAAGGGCAAGTTACAGTCTCTACAATCCCATCTGAAACCAGTGGTGAACACAATCTAGTGAAAATGTTTTGAGTAGTGAGAGATTTTTAGGTCAGAGAAAATACTCTGTACGATACTATAATAATAGATTCAAGTCATTATATGCTTTATCCAGCACCACAGAGTGTACAGCACCAAGAACCTTAAGGTAAACTAAGCATGTAAGATATGTGAAGTATGGACTTTGGGTGGCTTTGATATGTCACTGTCATTTTATCAGTTGTAACAAATATACCACTCTGCTGGGAGCTGTTAATTATAAAGGAGTTTATGCGTTGTGTGGAGGTAAGGGATATATAGAAAAATCTCTGTACCTTCCTCTCAATTTTGCTGTGAATCTAAAAGTGCTGTTAGAAATTTCTTTTTTTTTTTTAAGTTCAGTTCAGGTCCTGTTGGAACCAAAGAGCAGCCCCTCAACTTAGGTGTGCAGTGAAAGAAAGGAATTGTGCACTTTGTAAGTTTGAGATAAACATATAAAAATTTTAAGTTCATTTTTTTTTTAGACATTCCACATGTCATATTGTCATGTGAAGAGATATGAAGAAGTAAGAAAATGTGACTCATTATCAGGAAGAAAATTAATCAACAGAAACAAAATCACAAATAGTTCAAATGACATCATTAATCATCAAGAACTTTAAGATAAATATTATAAAACTGTTAAAACATGCATAGTATAAGATGGAACAAATGGCTGAAAATATGAGTGCTTCTAGGAGAATAGCAGATAACAGAGAATCAAACTGATATTTTTGTACTGAAAATATAGTATAAGAAGGCTTCCCTGGTGGTTTAGCAGTAAGGGGTCTGCCTGCAATGCAGGAGACCCAGGTTTCATCCCTGGATCTGGAAAATCTCTTGGAGAAGAAAATGGCAACCCACTCCAGAATTATTGCCTAGAGAACCTCATGGACAGAAGAACGTGGAAGGCTACAGTCCATGGGATCACAAAAGAGTCAGAAGTGACCCAGCGACTAAACAACAACAAAACAGAGTAAGAAACAAAAAATTATTAGAGCGTTTTAACATCAGATAGAAGAAAAGCAGAAGAAACCATTGGTGAACATAAAGATATGTTGATAGTAATTATCCAAACAAAAGTACACAAGGAATATAAGGTTGGGGAAAAGGTGATCAGTGGATCAGCATCCTATAGGAAAATATTAAATTAGTAAGCATGTATGTTATTTGAATCCTATATGAGAAGATATAAAGAATTAGGCAGAAAAAATATTTAAAGAAACAATAGCAAAACACTTTTAAAGTTTAATTAAAAATCTCATCTTCAAACCTAAGAACTAAAGATGTTAAGACATAATTCATGGATGACATGAGAGAGTATATAGAAAATGCAAAGAATTTTTAAAAAAAAATTAGAAGTCACAAATGCATTTATCAACTTTGCAGTATATGATATAAAAATCAGTTGTTTTATATACTATCAACAGAAAAATGAAAACTGAAATATAAAATACCATTTATAATAGCATCAAAAGTAAAATATGCTTTGCCAAAAATTTAAAGAAGCAAAATTAAAATCTCTACAATGGAAACTACAAAACAGTGCTGATATAAGCTTAAAGACATATAACTAAGTGAACAGATACACTGACTTCATAGTTTGGAAAACTTAATGTTGTTAACATGGAAATTTCCTGCAAATTGATCTATGCATTTATGCATTTTCTGTCAAGGCTTTTTATAGTAGAACTTGATGAGACAATTTTAACAATTACATGGATGTGCAAAGAATTCAAAATAACAATATGGAAAACAAAGAATATGGTCGAGAGACTTGTACTACTAGATTTCATGACTTAAAGTTGCATGAAATTTAGAAATGATGACATTGATGTAAAACATAAAACTCATTCAAACAATATGGTTTTGGACTTTCACATTCTGTAAAGTTGGAGTAACAGAAACCAGATTTACTACACTACTAAAAACAAGTTAAAAACTAGGGGCAAATTATATGTAACATCACTTTGGTTTTATTATTATTTGGCTGTGCCACCACGGAACGCCTTACAACATCAATTTTAAATGCATGGGACGTTGCTTAGTGCCCATTGAGAGACAGTAAAAACTGAATTAAGCTTTACTATTGTCCCAGCTTACTACTCATCCAGGCCACAGTACAGTGAGGAGGAACCCAATGGAACCAGATAGTCTCCCTGAGTTGAAGAAACAACTGGGAGACCAGGAAAGCCAACGCAGCTAGTTTTCAGAACATCGTAACGGGGAGAAAAATACTCGCACACACAGAGGGTTCCATAAAACTACAGCAAGTCATCCTTCAGTCTTTGGCTAATGATTACCAAATGCATATGAGGCCAGAAAAGGAAAGCCCTAAGAATCAGAGGGAGTGATACCTGAAGCTCACACAAGGCAGAGACTAGTTCCCTTGCCCACCAGCCATACTGGAAAACCTCATAATTCACGGCATGAAGCACAGAACACACAGAATAGCAGTGTGACCTCAGTAATGGGCAAAATTAGACCTGGAATAAATGTTGCTCTGGTCCTGCAGAACAAAGCTTGAAAGCAAGACCTGACAGGATAAAATGACGTCCATGCAATTTAAATGCACCCCAGAAAAAACACATCCCAAGAATATTAAAGCAATGTAAAATATCCAGCATCCAAAAATGTAAACATCAAAATGTCTACCATGTAGTAAGATATTAAATAGACATACAAAAGAGGACGAAAATACAACCCATGGCATGAGAAAAATTCAGTTCAGTTCAGTCGCTCACTTGTGTCCGATTCTTTGCGACCCCATGAATTGCAGCATGCCAGGCCTCCCTGTTCATCACCATCTCTCGGAGTTCACTCAGACTTGTGTCCATCGAGTCCGTGATGCCATCCAGCCATCTCATCTTTGGTTGTCCCCTTCTCCTCCTGCCCCCAATCCCTCCCAGCATCAGAGTCTTTTCCAATGAGTCAACTCTTCCCATGAGGTGACCAAAGTACTGGAGTTTCAGCTTTAGCATCATTCCTTCCAAAGAAAAATCCCAGGGCTGATCTCCTTCAGAATGGACTGGTTGGATCTCCTTGCAGTCCAAGGGACTCTCAAGAGTCTTCTCCAACACCACAGTTCAAAAGCATCAATTCTTCGGCACTCAGCCTTCTTCACAGTCCAACTCTCACATCCATANTGTGAGTATGGTTTCAGTGTGTCTGCCCTGTGATGCCCTCTTGCAACACCTACCATCTTACTTGGGTTTTTCTTACCTTGGGTGTAACAGGAACATATTTAGGACTGCCTTCCCAAGTGGCACAGTAGTAAAGAATCCACCTGCCAATGTAGGAGACTCAAGAGAGACCCTTTCAATCCCTTGGTCGGGAAGATCCCCTGGAGTAGGAAGTGGCAAACCACTCCAGTATTTTCGCCTGGAAAATTATGTGGATAAAGGAGCCTGGTAGGTACAGTTCATAGGGTCACAAAGAGTTGAACACACTGAGCACACACACACACACACACACACACAGTTTAGGACATCAGATAACCAAAATTTGACATGAATCATAATGTTATATGATGATAAAAGTTCAGAACATGTCTCAGCAACCCATGGCACGTATTTGGTTTTAAAACTTAATTGTAAAATTTTCTTTAAGTTTTTTAGCAATGGGACCCTATTAAATATATAATTTAAAAAGACCGAAGGTCTGAAAATTTTTAAGATTAAAAATATTTATGAAAAATTTAAAGATTATAAACAGTTGAAAAACTGCAGAAAACAGAAAACAGCATAAAGTATACATAGGTACATTTCTAGAGAAACAATTTATCAGTGCATACCAGGTCTTTTTCACATTATTCAGGCCAACAATCACAAGCACGCACACACACATATATCTGTGTATGTATCTGTGTGTGTATGTATATATGTGTGTGTGTGTGTCTGTGCATGCTATGTCACTTTCACCACGTCCAACTCTTTGTGACCCTATGGACTATAGCCTGCCAGGCTTTTATATCTACATGATTCTCCCGGCAAGAATACTGGAGTGACCTGCTGTGTCCTCCTCCAGGGGATCTTCCTGACCCAGGGATTGAACCCTTGTCTCTTACAGCTCCTGCACTGGCAGGAGGATTCTTTACCACTAGTGTCATCAGGAAAGCCCACATATATTTAACTATTTTTCAAATTTTAGCTACAGTAATTATAGCATGGTTTGTAATCTTAAAGATGAATGTCTAAAAGAAATAAATGGATATAATTTAATATAACTATTGCAGCTTAAAACATTGCTACATGTATTTTAAATATCTTTAAGCTACATATTTATTAATGTAAAAGGTATTTAATACGATGTTTAAGTAAAAACCACAGTGGTGATGGTTCAGTCACTAAGTTGTGTCTGACTCCTGCATACTCATGAACTCTAGCCTGCCAGTCTCCTCTGTCCCTGGGACTTCCCAGGCAAGAGTACTGGAGTGGATTGCCATTTTCTTTCCCAAGTGATCTTCCAGACCTGCATCAAGGATCAAATCTGCATCTCCTGCATTGCGGGCAAATTATTTACCACTGAGCCACCAGGGAAGCACCGATAAAAACCATGCTACACATTAAATGTAAAACTCTATTTTATTTTATAAAAGTATAGATTTGCATATATCTATATTAGATATAAGTATCTCTTTATAGTGCTATATATATAGCTATCTTAAGTATGATATTTATAGAATTATAGAAATTCTATAGCTTGAAAGCCCAGCAATCCTTCCATTTGCCATATCTCAATCACAACCTTCAAAATCCCCCCCCCAATCCTGCCTTTTATGCAGTTATTTTCTTGTGTATTTTTATTTTTTCATTAAATATGTATCTCTATATGTTGTAATTTAGTATTACCCATTTTCTTAAAATTTGGTGTATCTCTTAAGTTTTTAACTTACAGGTGCAAATTCATGTGTTTCTTTTTTTTTTCTCCCTTACACCATTTCAAATTGAAAATCACCATCCATTTAAATTGGAAATTTTCCTTGTCTGGATTTGCAGATTACATGCCAATTTTGCAATTCTTATTTTTCACTGCCCTCTGGAATTTTCTGCAACTTGGAAGAAAATAGACTTAGCTTAGGTTTTTTTTTTTTT
>SJYV01051165.1:121528-234340 GCA_006410875.1 Neotragus pygmaeus
GTTCTTTGGAAGGAATGATGCTAAATCTGAAACTCCAGTACTTTGGCCACCTCATGCGAAGAGTTGACTTGTTGGAAAAGACTCTGATGCTGGGAGGGATTGGGGGCAAGAGGAGAAGGGTACGAAAGAGGATGAAATGGCTGGATGGCATCACCGACTCAATGGATGTGAGTCTGAGTGAACTCCGGGAGTTGGTGATGGACAGGGAGGCCTGCTGTGATTCATGGGGTCGCATAGAGCTGGACACGACTGCGCGACTGAACTGACTGACTGATTGACTGCCTGAGATGCTATCTCCCAGGCTGCATTCTCATTTTACCCCCAATAAAACTTAACCCCCATCTCTCACACTGTGGTTTTTTTTTCATTTAATTATATTAATTTAAAATTTTATTTTTACTTCATTTTACTTTACAATACTGTACTGGTTTTGCCATACATTGACATGAATCCACCACGGGTGTACATGAGTTCCCAATCCTGAACGCCCCTCCCACTTCCCACCGCATATCATCTCTCTGGATCATCCCTGTGCACCAGCCCCAAGCATCTTATATCCTGTATTGAACATAGACTGGTGATTCATTTCTTACATGTGTGCTTTTTTAAAGTTGGCCCTTCTATCTTTAGAAAGGCTGAGACAGCACAGGGCTTGTAGCCATCAAGTTTTCTCCCAACCCCTTGTCTTTGGGATTGGTGGAGATACCTTGTAATTTTTTTGTAAATGGGGTTCATTGGTATTAGCTTACTATTTAATTGTTCTATCTGCTTTTATAAAGGAATTTGAGAAGATTAAATATTATGCTCCTGTCATTTCCCCAGAGTCCCTTGTTCTTACACTGAAACTAGATTTTCGTAATGGAGGAATGTGTTCTTAAATACAAATAACTTCCTCTCCTTTTGTCCTTAAATACAAATAACTTCCTCTCCTTTTTATATTTCAAGGTATTAGAAATATACTATAACTGTATTTTATGAATAAAATGCAATAAAATTTAGCAGAACCTATGCTAACCAATTAAATTAAAGTAAAATCATAAACCAGAGCTAAACACAGTGCACCAAAAATTGTGTTAACTCCAGGCAAGTATCTTTTGATTCTTTCCACACAAGTCTGCCCTGTAGGCAAATGGCTACAAACAAGATTGACGGTTATTCAGTGTCGGTCTGTTTAGCTTCATTTGGAGATCCAAAGCCTGTTATTTCTTTTCAACAACAAAATTAGTTGTGATAGTCAAATCCTTTTTGTCTAATGCAGTTTTGTATCATTTTTTTTAAATTACTAAATATTAGCTGAGAAATCAGTCTGCAATTATTCCTGACACCCATATCCTTTGGCTTCACTGCTTCTATCAAAGAGTTTGTCTTTGGGGATATAAACATATGGAGGATTTTGCACAAATTTATTCCACTGCTTATAAAATCATATTGTATTAACTATGGTTGCATTTATTTTGTGCTCATGCTTAGTCAGTCAGTTGTGTCTGACCCTTTGTGATCCCATGGACTGTAGCCCACCAGGCTCGTCTGTTCATGGGGTTCTCAGGTTGCCATTTCCTCCTCCAGGGGATCTTCTTGACCTAGGGATCGAACCTGTGTCTCCTGCATTGGCAGGCATATTCTTTACCTCTGAGCCATCCAGGAAGCCTCTTAGATTTATTTAACTCTAGGCTATTGCATAAGAGGAAACTGTATACAACAAGCCTCTAGTCTGAAAATTTCAACTCTTAAGCAATTTTTTTAAAATTTAGCATAGAATGCAAAACTGTTCCTATTTGAATTTGATAGACTTTCTAGGAAATCCTAGTTAGAATAAAATTTTCATCTGTTTTTACACATACCTAAAAATGTATTATTGTCTACTGGATTTTATTATTTGAACATAATGTAGTTTAGAAAGATTGTACTGTGCAGGAGGACACATGTGATTTGAGGCCTACAGACCTAAGTCTTCCATTTCCTTTTGCTGTATACTAGACAGCTGACCTTGAAGAATCACTTATCTCATATGTGCCACAGCCTCCTTTCACAAAAGTGAGAATAATAATAATAATCCTAAATTTATGATGTTGCTATGATAATTGAATGATACCATAAATACAAACCAACTTTTACTCTGCTTGGTATGTAGTCATAAAAGTTTAAACATTATAAGCATTACAAATTTCACTTGTCCAAAACAATTCATTGTTTCTTCAATATCCAACATCTTTCCCATAGCTCTTCACATGATTCACTCTCTTTTCTTCCCTTACTTCTTTGTTTGAAAATGGTGTGAATATATATGAACTTCCTTATCAATGGTGCCATAGTAGAATAAGCTCATTCTTTAGTACTCTATAGTGGCTTTAAACAAATGTATATACAAAAAATAATACTATGTATCTAATTACTTAATCTAATTATTTTTAAAGGCTAGCAATCTTAAAAATGCACTTCTAAATTTAAATTGCAGCTTCATTTTATAATCTATATTATTTTCAAATGTTCTATTTTCTTTTATATAAGCATGTACTCATTTGTAGATTAATATTTTATTAACATTTGAAAATAGCTTTTTTTTTTACCAAACTCCCTATTATCTTTTGAACAAAAATATCAACTTGTTCAGCTTTTTCTAATGAATAAAAAATAAGTGCAGGAAAGATTTCTTTGTGTTTGATGTATTCCATTACTTGTTGAAAATAATTGCAATTTATACTTAAATTAGCAGACTGAATCTATTTACTTTAATAATAATCATGGTTGTTTAGATATATATTTCCAAAAAAAATTTGGAAGCACTGACTTGATGAGAACATTTCAATTTTCAGAACAGATAGAAGAGTCAAAATCCCACCTACTGTAACCACTTTGGCAATGCACTACTACAAAATCTAAAAAGATGGTTATGTTGTGGTCTTCTTTGTTTCAGTTAATGTTTATATTTTAAGACCTACAGGCAACTTTGCCCCCACAAAACATTGCCCTCAGAGAAGGCAATGGCACCCCACTCCAGTACTCTTGCCTGGAGAATCCCATGGACGGAGGAGCCTGGTAGGCTGCAGTCCATGGGGTCGCTAAGAGTCGGTCACGACTGAGCGACTTCACTTTTCACTTTCATGCACTGGAGAAGGAAAGGGCAACCCACTCCAGTGTTCTTGCCTGGAGAATCTCAGGGATGGGGGAGCCTGGTGGGCTGCTGTCTATGGGGTCACACAGAGTCGGACATGACTGAAGTGACTTAGCAGCAGCAGCAGCATTTTCCTTACAAAGGTCACAGTGTACTAACAGAAGAGGAAAAAGGGTGCATTTAGTGTTGGTGTCAATGATTTGATTTATTTTTATTTTGTTTATATAAATATTAAGACATCATTTAAAGACTAAGCCTCAATGTCGTCTTAATTTTCTGTTTACAGACTTTGGTGGGCTTTCTACCAGATCTTAGAGCTTTGCCATTCTTTATCTACCTAACAATGGTTGTTGATGTCTTTGAAATTGGAGCAAATATAGAGGTAGCCATTTTTGGCAAGTGTTCTGTGATTGAGTCTCAGCAATGGAACATGTTCTCCTTTGAACTATCTCCATGGAAAAAGTCCCAGTGATGAAAATATGCCTCCTTTTGGCCACAGACATTCTCTTACTTCACATCAATACTTTGTCCAGAGCTTTAAAGGTATTGACTAAGTGATACAATGCAAAAACTTTTTTATATAAAGGGATTGTAAATAATATCATCAAGATATCCAGATGATATTGTTAATTCTAAATTTAAGACATGTTTATGAATTATGGTTAAATAGGAATTATTTGGACAAATATAAAGTTATTCATTGAGTAGTCTGTCAGATTGGGTTCAGTGAAAGAGCCAGAGATTTTTAAGAATTTCTGTATACAGGGTTATCATTACCATCTTTCTAAATTCGATATATATGCATTAGTATAATGTATTGGTGTTTTTCTTTCTGGCTTACTTCACTCTGTATTAAGTTTCATCCACCTCATTAGAACTGATTCAAATGTATTCTTTTTAATGGCTGAGTAATACTCCATTGTGTATATGTACCAAAGCTTTCTTATCCATTCATCTGCTGATGGACATCTAGGTTGCTTCCATGTCCTGGCTATTATTGTAAAGTAAAAAAATATAACTATTATTAATAATAATTAAGAATAATAATAAAAGAATTTCTATAAATTTTGTGTCTGTATTTGTAAATTATACAACAGAAATTTTGATGTGAGGTTGTTGATTTTTACATTTCTTGATTAGGCATGCCTGGTGGCTCAGTGGTAAAGAATCTGCCTGCAATGTAGGAGACCACCTGAAAAATAGTAGATGAGGGTTCGATCCCTGGGTCAGGAAGATTCCCTGGAGAAGGAAATAGCAATCTCTCCTATATTCTTGCCTGAGAAATCCCATTAGCAGAGGAGCCCAGCAGGCTACAGTCTATTGGTTTGCAAGAGTCGGACATGATTAAACCACCACCACCAGTATAATAATATTCATACATCAAGATAACTGTTACAACATTCGTTTAAAATGCAGTGAAAAATTATAGAGTTTATTCAGGTGAGTTATGTAATATGATACTATTTTTGAAAGATAATAATATTTTAAGTCATGAAAAGAATTAGAAGGGGATAATTAAGGGGGTTCATTAAGAGGCTGTTATAGTAAAAACAATAAAAGATTTGACCATGGAAGTGATATATCATTCTATTTAAAATATATTTTTGACCTATGAAAGATGTAGGGAAGTGTCAAAAAATGACTTCCACGTATATACCCAGAGAAGCTGCATGGAGATGGTGCCACTACCCAAGATGGAATGACTATGAAGGAGTATTGGTGGGAAATTTCTTGTGACAGTTGTTACATGAAAAGCTATTAAATAAGCATTTGTACCTAGATGTTCAGAGCTCAGAAATACATCTTAGGATGAGAAATATATTTATGAATGATTGTTTTTAAAAGCTGAGAGTGTGCAAAGTAAAAGGCAGTCATTATGTTGGTTGTTGAGTAATGGATAAAATGATTAATTAGTTATGCATTTTCACTAAAATATATGTTAAGGACTAGATATCATTAGCTTTTCTATGGTGCTCTTGTCATGGGTGATATCAACAGAAAAGATGTTTTCAGTTGTTGAAGTGTTTTGGGAAAAAAAAATTTCATGATCCCTCACTGAAAATGTAATCAAGGTATAATCTAAGTGATCAGGAGGTGGGTTGCAGTAAATCCAGACTTAGAAGCTGTGGTGTTAGAGAACTGATGGTGACAAATTAAGCCAGTAAAACATGAAGTTAAGACAAATAAAGCATGCACAGAAGCGATTAAAATAAAATACACAAGGTAGTAAATGTCCCCTGAGAAATGATGTACAAATATGTAACTTCAATTTGTAATATGGTATTGAAAATTCTTTCATAGCAAAAGTTCATCGATACCTCAGAAGGGAGTGACTATAGAATTCAGCCTCATATGGTAACTGGGATTTGAACAAGGAAACATAGGGGAAAAATGATTAGATGGTTCATGATGACCAGCAAGACAGGTAGACTAACTGGAATAAGTAAGGTATTTGCATCTTGTACCTGAGAGGACCAGGTGTATCAAGTGGAGCATTGGGTGACTCAGCAGGACCTCTACATCACACCAAACTGGATGGACTTTCAAATTTATATATCATCGCACTGTCACTAATGAGTAATCATTCTTGACAAGTATAACCCAATAATTTAAAATTATTCAAATGGAAAAAAATAATGAACTCTCACTTAGCTTATCTTTAAGAATTCAGTTATAACTGTCTGATATTTAAAATAAATTGTTCATTTTAAAATAAGATTGCTTCAGCACTGGATCTGATGATTATGCAATATCCCATAAGGAAAGATACAGACAAGTAGAGAAATCAGCAACACAAGAAGCAAAATGAAAACATTTACATTTAATTTTCTCCATAAACAATGATTACTTTAAAATATGATTTAAGGCATGGGTGAAGTCAATGGCAATTAACTGTAATTATATTTAATTAGGTGAATTCTGAAAATGTTCTTTTTCCTACAAGATATGAAAATTTACCAAGGTAGCTTCAGTTTGGTCAACATATAATAGATTTAGCACATCAGTTCAGTTAGTTCAGTCTCTCACTTGTGCCTGACTCTTTTTGACCCCATGGACTGCAGCACACCAGGCCTCCTTGTCCATCACCAACTCCCAGAGCTTACTCAAACTCATGTCCATTGAGTCAGTGATGCCATCCAGCCATCTCGCCCTCTGTTGTACTCTTCTCCTCCTGCCTTCGAACTTTCCCAGCATCAGGTCTTTTCCAATGAGTCAACTCTTCGCATCAGGTGGTCAAAGTATCAGAGTTTCAGCTTAAATATAAATCTTTCCAATGAATATTCAGGACTGATTTCCTTTAGGATGGACTGGTTGGCTCTCCTTGCAGTCCAGGGGACTCTCAAGAGTCTTCTCCAACACCACACTTCAAAAGCATCAATTTTTCTGCACTCAGCTTTCTTTATAGTCCAACTCTCACATCCATACATGACCACTGGAAAAACCACACCTTTGACTAGATGGACTTTTGTTGGCAAAGTAATGTCTCTGCTTTTTAATAAGCTGTCTAGCTAGTTTTGTCATAACTTTTCTTCCAAGGAACAAGCCTCTTTTAATTCCATGGCTGCAGTCATCCTCTGCAGTGATTTTGGAACCCCAAAACATAAAGTCTGTCACTGTTTCCACCCATCTATTTGCCATGAAGTGATGGGACCAGATGCCATGATCTTAGTTTTCTGATGTTGAGTTTTAAGCCAACTTTTTTACTCCCTTCTTTCACTTTCATCAAGAGGCTCTTTAGTTCTTCTTCACTTTCTGCTTAAAGGGTGTTGTCATTTGCATTTCTGAGGTTATTGATATTTCTCCCAGCAATCTTGATTCCAGCTTGTGCTTCCTCCAGCCCAGTGTTTCTCATGATCTACTCTGCATAGAAGTTAAATAAGCAGGGTGACAATATACCGCCTTGATGTACTCCTTTTCCTATTTGGAACCAGTGTATGGTTCCATGTCCACTTCTGACTGTTGCTTCCTGACCTGCATATAGGTTTTTCAAGAGACAGGTCAGGTGGTCTGGTATTCCCATCTCTTTCTGGATTTTCCACAGTTTATTGTGATCTACACAGTCAAAGGCTTTGGCATAGTCAATAAAGCAGAAATAGATGTTTTTCTGGAACTCTCTTGCTTTTTTGATGATCCAGTGGATGTTGGCAATTTGACCTCTAGTTCCTCTGCCTGCTCTAAAAGCAGCTTGAACATCTGGAAGTTCATGGTTCATATACTGTTGAAGCCTGGTTTGGAGAATTTTGAGCCTTACTTTACTAGCATTTGAGATGAGTGCAATTGTGCAGGATTTTGAGCATTCTTTGGCATTGCCTTTCTTTGGGATTGGAATGAAAATTGCCCTTTTCCAGTCGTGTGGCCACTGCTGAGTTTTCCAAATGTGCTGGCATATTGAGTGCAGCACTTCCACATAATCATCTTTAAGGATTTGAAATAGCTCAACTGAAATTCCATCACCTCCACTAGCTTTAACATATAGATTAGCTTTGAATATGTTTCTTCTTCAGAAAGGTTTCATTAGTAAATTATTTTGAATAGGAAATGGCAATCCACTCCAGTATTCTTGCCTGGAACATTCCATGGAGAAAGCAGTCTGTGGGACTGCAGTCCATGGGGTCACAAGGAGTCAGACAGGACTGAGCATGCTTGCACTCACACTCAGTAAATTAATAGACTCAAAGGATTTTGACATATTTACAGTGTGATGTATGCTGCATGTGAATATAGAATCTGAGAACAAGTATAATTTTAGAGATCTTTAATTATTTCAGCCTCATGCTTGCAACTAATGTTTATATTACATTTCTAAACACAAGTAAAATATATCAATAACTAATATAAGTTAAAATTATTTGTTTCTAAGTCATAATTTTTTAAAAAGTAGCTGTATGTTTAGTGTATTTTCCACAGATCTTTTACTTCTCAGTCTAATAAAATACTTCCTCTTTGACCTTTTGCTCTTTTCTTACATGTCATAGAATGGCAGCACAGGCTATATAAATTATTATAAGCACATAGTCACAAATCATCTATAGGAAATTTAACAAAGCTATTGAAAAGCAAGCATAAAAGGCAGTAAAGATAGCAAGCAAGACAATGCTTATAAACAGCTGCTTGCATTGGTCTTTCCATATCATCACTATCTATAGCTAATATATTCTACTTTTTGTTCTTTAAAATTGAACTCAGATATCTGTCTCTTTTCTTTTCTTCCAGAATGTGAGATAGAGTCAAGTTGTTGTTATTTTGCTCAGTTTGTAAGTTGTGTCTGACTCTTTGCAAACCCATGGACTGTAGCATGCCATGTTCCTCTGTCCTCCATTATCTCCTAGAGTTTCCTCAAATTTATGTCCATTGAGTCAGTGATGCTTACCTAACCATCTCATCCTCTGTCCTCATCTTCTCCTTCTTCCTTCAATCTTTCCCAGCATCAGGATCTTTTCCAATGAGTCAGATCTTCCCATCAGGGAACAAAAATATTGGAGTTTTCGCGTCAGCATCAGTTCTTCCAATGAATACTGAGGGTTGATTTCCTTTAGGACTAACTGGCTTGATCTCCTTGCAGTCCAAGGGACTTTTCAAGAGTCCTTTCTAGCATCACAATTTAAAAACTTAAATTCTTTGGCCCTCAGCCTTCTTCATGGTCCAGCTCTCAAATCTGTAATTGACAACTGGAAAAACCAAAGCTTTGACTATACAGACCTTTGTTGGCAAAGTGATGTCTCTGAATATTAATATGCTGTCTCAGTTTGTTATAGTTTTCCTTTCAAGCAGCAAGTGTTTTTTAATTCCATGGATGCAGTCATCATCCTCAGTGATTTTGGAGCCCAAGAAAATAAAATCTGTCACTGCTTCTAGTTTTCCCCTTCTACTTGCCATGAAATTATGGGGCAGTATGCTATGATCTTAGTTTTTTGAATGTTGAATTTTAAGCCAGATTTATCATTCTTCTCTTTCACCCTCATCAATAGGCTCTTTAGTTCCTCTTTATATTCTGAATATCTAAGGTTGTTAATAATTCTCCCAGCAATATTGATTCCAGCTTGTGATTCATCAGCCTCACCTTTCACAAGATGTACTCTGAATATTAGTTAATAAGCAGGGTGACAATATGCAACCTTCCTATACTCCTTTCTAATGTTAAACCAGACTGTTGTTCCATGTCCAGTTCTAACTGTTGCTTCTTGACTCACATATAGGAGATCACCCATGTTCAATAATGCTGCAATTTTTTAAGAATTGAGAAATATTGGGTTTAATCCCATGGTGGTCATTGGTGGCCTTGACAGATTTCTGTGTTTTGGATGTAGAATAACGTCATTGAAGTTGCTTTAAAGAAAAAAAAAAAGAGGATAAAGATGAAGAGTAGCAGCATTTATACTATAATGTGAAAATATTATAATAATAATTCTAAACTGTTTACATATCTCACCATATTAGATCCTCATACAAATTCCTGAGGCAGGGGCATATCCCTATCCACTAAGGACAGAGTAGTAACTTTAAATTTACAAAGTAAGGAGTGCATGACTTAGACACAAATGAGATTTATGTGGCATTAGATTTCAAGTTTGTAAAGTGTGCAAGAAGGTAAAGTGTCTGTCAGAGGAGGCATTACAAATAGCAGAGGAAAGAAGAGAAGTGAAAAGCAAGGGAGAAAGAGAAAGTTATATCCAACTGAAATGCAGAGTTCCAGAGAATAGCAAGGAGAGATTAAAAGGCCTTTTTAAATGAACAATGGCAAGAAATAGAGGAAAACAATAGAAAGGGAAAGACTAGAGATCTCTTCAAGAAAATTGGAGATATCAAGGGAACATTTCCTGCAGGGATGGGGATGATAAAGGACAGAAACAGTAAGGACCTAACAGAAGCAGAAGAGATTAAGAAGAGGAGAAGATTCACAGTGTTGCAGTGGATTCTGGGGTTAAGAATTTGATATTCTCACTTATAAAATGGGGATTATATGCTCAAATGTACCATGTACACTTAAAAGTGGTGTTTCCCAATCAATAAAGTGAAATAAAATAGGGGGAAAAATAGAACATAAATGGTGTAATTAACCAAAAAAATGAAAGACTCAAGCTACCGAAGTGTAGTAGAATAAAAGCTTAGCACCCAATCAAAAAGTGATGACTTAGCGAGCTTCCATAGAAAATAATCCAAAGATAAAGAGTTCAACTTTTGTTCTAAATTAGAGGATTCTTAAAGCGAAACTTCCAAAACACCCATATTATTTGGGAGACATGTTAAGAGATAAAATTTTAAGATCCTTTGATAAAATTCTATGTATATCTAATTTATTTTAATTTTGTCAGCAAATATTTCTTCAAGCCATGTATCAGAAAGAAACATCCCCCCCGACTCAGGCATAAATAATTAATCACCCTGTTTGCATGTTTATCTTAAAGACAGCAAAAAGCTCTATCTAGGAAAACCATTTTAAACTCATCTAGTTTAAAAAATATCTTTAGTCTCTTTATTGTTTTCCAAGAATATTTAATTTAAACAATTTATTCAACAGTTATAACCAATGTAAAGTTTTCTGTTCAGTTCACTCCTGTAGTTTAGCTCAATAAAGACTAAAAATAAAATTTCAAGTAATAGTAGATATACACTGAGTTACTCCTAAATAATAATTCAGAAGTCAACAGACCTTGCAGTAAATCTGAATGCAGGAATGATTCCCTACAGATGCCAAAGACCTACCATGGCCTCTGTGTTATTAGTTACACCAGGAAACCTTGTCAAAACGCGTGACTGCTGAACCTGGAAACACTCCGAAATGTCAGACAAAATCTTCATTGTTATACAGACTCTACAAAGACCTGTAAAAATATTTTAGGTTGGACTGACATTTATGTTTCTTGAAAAAATTTAACTTTCAAGAAGCTCATATTCTCTGGCTCTATAGTTTATTTTTTCTTATGTTGTATGATATTATCTCTGGATTCAGTTCAGTTCAGTTCAATTCAGTTGCTCAGTCGTGTCCAACTCTTTGCGACCCCATGAATTGCAGCACGCCAGGCCTCCCTGTTCATCACCATCTCTTGGAGTTCACTCAGACTCGCGTCCATAGAGTCAGTGATGCCATCCAGCCATCTCATCCTCTGTCGTCTTCTTCTCCTCCTGCCCCCAATCCTGCCCAGCATCAGAGTCTTTTCCAATGAGTCAACCCTTCACATGAGGTGGCCAAAGTACTGGAGTTTCAGCTTTAGCATCATTCCTTCCAAAGAAATCCCAGGGCTGATCTCCTTCAGAATGGACTGGTTGGATCTCCTTGCAGTCCAAGGGACTCTCGAGCCTTCTCCAACACCACAATTCAAAAGCATCACAGTGCTCAGCCTTCTTCACAGTCCAACTCTCACATCCATACATGACCACAGGAAAAACCATAGCCTTGACTACACGGACCTTAGTCAGCAAACTAACGTCTCTGCTTTTGAATATGCTATCTAGCATATGCTATCCAGGTTGGTCATAACTTTTCTTCTAAGGAGTAAGCGTCTTCTAATTTCATGGCTGCAGTCACCATCTGCAGTGATTTTGGAGCCCCCCCCCAAATAAAGTCTGACACTGTTTCCACTGTTTCCCATCTATTTCCCATGAAGTGATGGGACCCAATGCCATGATCTTTGTTTTCTGAATGTTGAGCTTTAAGCCAACTTTTTCACTCTCCTCTTCCACTTTCATCAAGAGACTTTTTAGTTCCTCTTCACTTTCTGCCATAAGGGTGNTCAAAAGCATCAATTCTTCGGCACTCAGCCTTCTTCACAGTCCAACTCTCACATCCATACATGACCACAGGAAAAACCATAGCCTTGACTAGACGGACCTTAGTCGGCAAAGTAATGTCTCTGCTTTTGAATAGACTATCCAGGTTGGTCTTAACTTTCCTTCCAAGGACTAAGCGTCTTCTAATTTCATGGCTGCAGTCACCATCTGCAGTGGTTTTGGAGCCCAAAAATAGAAAGTCTGACACTGTTTCCACTGTTTCCCCATCTATTTCCCATGGAGTGATGGGACCAAAAGCCATGATCTTCATTTTCTGAATGTTGAGCTTTAAGCCAACTTTTTCACTCTCCTCTTTCACTTTCATCAAGAGACTTTTTAGTTCCTCTTCACTTTCTGCCATAAGGGTGGTGTCATCTGCATATCTGAGGTTATTGATATTTCTCCCGGCAATCTTGATTCCAGCTTGTGTTTCTTCCAGTCCAGCATTTCTCATGATGTATTCTGCATATAGGTTAAATAAGCAGGGTGACAATATACAGCCTTGACGTACTCCTTTTCCTAATTAGTCACTCCAAACTGACCACCAGATGATATAAATGCTTGAATTGATAAACAAGGACATTAAAGTTGTTATTATAGCTGTATTCTGTATATTCAGGAAACCAGAAGAAAATTGAGAATGTTAAGTGGAAAACTGAATGATCTAGAAATTTAAAACTATGATATTTAAGATTTTTAAGTAATACACTGGATGGGATTAATAGCAGATCAGATATTGTACAAGAAATGACGAGTGAATTTAAGGCCAAAAACACAGAAACTTTCCAAAATAAGTTGCAGAAAAAAATAATATTAAAAAAAAAGAATAAAGTGTCAGCAATCTGTGAGACGATTTTAAGTAGCCTAGTATTTATATAATTAAAGTCTCTGAAGTGGAATAAAGAAGGAAGAGGCAAAAAGAAGTTCAAATTTTCTAAATTTAATGAAAAATGTAACCCTTTAGATCTATGAAGCCAAATGGAATCCGTGCATAATAAACATAAATTAAACTTCATCAAGATACATCATAATTAAGTAATTAAGATTAACAGTAGTGATAAAAAAAAAGAGCTTTAAACTCAGCATGTGAAAAATGACACATTATTTAGGGAAGAACAAAGACAAGACTTCTCACTAGGAAAAAAAAACAATGCAAGCTGGATAATGGAGAAAAAACTTTTAAAATACTGGAAAAAACTTTTTTAGCTTACCTATGCTTAGAAAAAATATCTCTCCACAACAAAATAAATAAACATTTTCTCAGGCATACAAAAGTAGAAAGAATTCATAACCAGTAGACTTGCATGATATGAAATGTGAAAGAAAGTCCTTCAGGCAGAAACAATGTATCAGATTGATGTATAGATTTATCCAAGGGCCCGCAGAGGCTGAGAAATGGTATCTATGTGGTGCTATGTAAAAGAGATATTTTTAAATATGATTTAAAGAAAAATTAAAGATGTTGAACTGTTTACAACAAAATGAATATCAGTGCATTATTGGGTTTATATCACATGCAGAAGTAAAAATGATAGTAACACAAAAGCCAGAAGATAAGTGAAAGACATTGGTAAAATACTCTTCTGCTTTCTGTGCAATAATAAAATATCAATTGGAGGCAAGCTATAACTTACAATGAACTTTATAAGCCAAAAATGCATATCAAAAACCCTACTACAAACACAACACAAAAATGTACATGTAATAAAGCTAAAAATAAGACAAAATTGAATCATGCAAAACATGTTATGAATTCAAAAGAGAGAAAAAAAGTAGCAGAAAAATCAACTACAACAAAAAGGAAAACAGATGGAAAGATGATGAATTTATACCCCAAAATACATTTAAATGTAAATGGTTTGAACACTCAAATTGAAAGGCAAAATACTTCAGAACAGATATAAGAACAAGATCCAATTATATACTATATATTATCTACAAAAAACCTACATTGAATATAGATGCTAATAGGTTAAGAGTAAAAGGATAGGACACCAAATTAGATAACTTATACAAATATAAAATCCCTAGAAAGGACACTAATAAAACTGACTCAAAAAGAAATCATCTTGATTAGGCCTTAGAGCAAGCATATAATTAGTAATTTCAAAGCTCTTAACAGAATAAATCCCCGACTCAGATAGCTTCACTGATGAATTCTACAAAATATGTAAAGAGTAACACTTATCCACCACAAACTCATCCCAAAAAAATAAAAGAAAAGGGAATACTTTCCAATTTATTATATGCTGGCAGTATACTCTGATATCAAGACAATGACATCCTAAGAAAACTAGAAACTAATTCCCTTATGAACACAGACATAAAATTCTCAAAAATCAGCAAATCAAATCTGGCAATATATTTAAAAAAAAAAAGTATTAGAGCAACTGGAATGTATTCCAGAAATGCAAAGTTGCAAAAAAAAAAAGTCAGATTAATACACCTCATTCATGAAATAAGGAATAAAACCCATATAATCATCTCAATTAATACAGAAAAAAAGCTACTTGATAAGACTTCTTATGATAAAAATAATCAACAAATCAGTAATAAAAGGAAACTCTCTGACCTAAGGAAAAGATGAGGTACAAAATCCTACAGCTAACAGCATAATTAATGTGAAAAAACTGAATGCATTTTCCTTAAGATTAGAAGCAAGATAAAAAAGGCAACTATTGCCATTTCCATTCGACATTACACTGAAGTCTAACCAAGGCAATTAAGCAAAATAAAAATTAAAGGCATTCATATTGGAAAGGAAGAGATATAGCTATCTCTGCTTGCAGATGACAAGTACTTGTATATAAAAAACCTTAAGGAATCTACATGAAAGCTCTGTGAACTTATATATGAATGCAGTCAGATTGCCTGTGCTTCCTTGGTGGCTCAATGGTAAAGAATCCACCTGCCAATGCAGGAGATGTGAGTTCAATTCCTGGGGCATGAAGATCCCCTCGAAAAGGAAATGGCAACCCACCCCAGCATTCTTGCCTGGGAAATCCCATGGACAGAGGAGCCTGGCAGGCTATAGTCCGTGGGGTAGCCAAAGGATCAGACACGACTTAGCAATTAAAGCAACAACAAACAGTCAGATTACAGAAAACAAGATCAATTTAAAGATTGTTTCTATTCATTAGCAATGAATAATGCAAAAGTGAAATTAGGAAAACAATTTCATTTGTCGTAGAATCAATAACAAAATAATAGACTGAACAAAACTGCAAGACCTATCCCTTGAGAACTAGAAAACAGTTATTGAAAGATGTTAAAGAAGAACCAAATAAATGAAGACAGCTCATAGTAAGAGATCAAAGACTTAATACTGTTAAGATAGCAATACTGCCAAAACTGATCTACAGATTCAAAGCAATTCTTGTCAAAATCCCATCCAGCTATTTTGCAGAAAATGACAAGCTAATCCTGAAATGTATATGAAAATTCTAGGGGCCCAGAATAGCTAAAACAATCTTTGAACAAAGTTGGAGGACTTATACTTTCAGATTGCAAATATTACTACAAGGCTACAGTAATCAATATATTATAATACTAGAATAAAGATAAATGCGTGCATGCCAAGTCCCTTCAGTTGTGTCCATCTCTTTGTGACCCTATGGACTGTAGCCCATCAGGCTTCTCAGTTCATGGGATTCTCCAAGCAAGAATATTGGAGTGGGTTGTCATGCCCTCCTCTAGGGGATCTTCCCGATCCAGGGATCAAATTTACATCTGTTAGGGTTGGGAAGCAATAAAAAGGAGCGAAGTAGTGATACATGCTAGGATGAATGCCAAAAACATTATGCTATGTGGAAAAAGCTAGTCAGTCCCAAAAGACCACATGCAATATGATTCTATGCTATAAAATATTTAGCATAGGTAAATCTATAGAAAAAGAAAGCAAGATGTCCTGCCTAGTACTCTGGGATGGAGAACTGGGAAAAACTGAGAGTGGCTGTGGCTGGCTTTAGTTTCTTTCCAGGATAATGGAAATATTCTAAATTAAGTGAACTTCTATCTCAACAAAGCTGTTTGTCTCCATGACGATACTAAATTATTACATAGTGTTCATGGTCAAGATAACAGGTCTCCCATAGGAGGAAAAGAGGGAGTGGCTAGAAGGGACACAGGGGAGCTGGTGTATTAAAAATGTCCTAATTCTTGGCCAAGTGATGTTTACGTGAGTGTTCACTTTGTTATTTATTGAGCCTCACATTTAGGATTTATACATTTCCTAGGTTTATGTTACACCTCAAAATAAAAAGTCTAAATTTTTTAATAGTGATAAATGTGTTTCTACCCATGACATAAAGAAGTAATGTTAGCTTGGAAGTATTTACACTGTAAAACTCTTCTAATAATGATAAAAAGAAGTAAAGAGATAACATGAAATATTTGAAAAGTTTAAAATCCAACAAGAATTGGACATGTATTGAGAAGGAAAAGAAAGTGTGGTATTAAGAATTACGTTTCACTTTCTTGCTGTTAGACAGCTTTTCTTTTTGACAGCAAGCAGACTGGATTTAAGTGGGTGACAATGCATATGTGTTTCAATAGACTAGATCTGAGATGCTTTACCACCCAATTGAAATGTCAAATAAAAGCTTTACATACATGTTGGAGCTAGAAGAGATATTCAATTTGAACTTTCTGCTGGATTTTCCCATTTATGTTTCTAGACCTACTTTACATTTTCCCTTCTTTCTATATGTTTTCTTTTTTGCTGTTGTTTTTCTTTGTTGTTTGTTTGTTTTTGTTTCATGTGATGCATCATCTCTCACCAGTTGGGCAGCAAGTTACTTTGGCTGAGTTTGTCCAGTGGAAGATAACATCAGAAGATGGAAGGAAAGTACAATTCACACCTAGGGATAGTAAAAGCTCCCAACCTCTGCTAGCTCCAGGGTGCTTTACCAACTCTTTTTGATTTTGGTTTCTCTTATTCCTATTTGCACTTCTATAAATAGCTTTTTATTAAATTCTCCTTAATCAGACCATTTGAATGTACCATCTGTTTCCTGTCAGGATCTTCAGTAATTCAGTAATTGGCACAAGAAGTGGCCCCAGGAAACACCCTTAAAATAGGTTCCTGGAATGGGTAGGTAGAATATTTGAGAATCTCACAGATAACTTCTTTGCTTCAGGAAATGGGACACTGATAATCTCTGGCGTGCTGTGACATTGTGATTAGCCGAATAATCACTGGTGGTGGCATAAGATGAAGTACAGATGCAATGAAGGCGTTGGGAGATCAAGTGTCTGTGGCACTTAGTCACTATGGCAACAGTGGTTATTACAAAGATTGTACCAAAAATAATGAAGGTCTGCTTCAGAACATGAATGAAAAATCAGAAAGCTTCTATGGAAACCTAAAAGAATCTCTTATGTCCAGTAGCCAAAGGGAAGATATGAATGAGAATCAAGCCCAAGGACTGGATGTAATTGTACAGTGTTATAAAGCCCACTAAATGAAAAACCCAGCCATATTATGCTAAGATAAGAGTACTCATGGAAAAAGATTAAGAAATTGGGCAAATATAGGCAAAGGATAAGAATTTTGAATCTGCAAATTCTAGGTGTACTCAGCTGAGGTTTTAAAGGTGATGACTTGGGGTTTAAGTACCCAAAGAGGGTTGTTCACATCCAAAAGTCTTGCTAATTGAAGTTTGGGTTCAACATTGGCTTACAGTTAATGAGAAGTCAATGCTAGAAATTCTCTGACATAGAGCAGTGGCTCTCAACCTTTGATGTACATTAGAATCACCAAAAAAGCATTAGAAGAATTAATCTCTTGGTCCCACGCAGATGGAGCCTGATTTTAACATTCTGGGATATATCCTGGACATTAGGTTTTCTGAAACTCTCCAGGTAATTCTAATGTGCAACCTGAGTGGAAAATCACTGATGATGAAGAAAGAATCTGAGATTAAAGGTTATGGGACTATTAGAGCAGATTTATTATGTGTAACCACCTCAATTCCCCTCTGCCAAACACCCTGACAGAGCCTGGAGGACACTCTGCTTACCAAAGCAATTTTGAAACTCTCTGTGTGTTTGAATGTGTCCTATGGGCCAAAGATGACTGATGGTGGAAGATGCTGCAATACAAATTGTTCAGTATCACAGTAGAAAAAAATGGCCTGCCAGTGTAGTAGAGACCAGATAAAAGGGATTAATCATCAGAAACAAGGTTTTTAAAATCACATTAATAGGGCAAGTGTTGAGTTGACCATAGTGTTCTGACCTGCATTAATCAGTGTCAGTGGCTTTTTAACCACTGGGTCCCTCAGAATAAAATAAATGAACAGACTAGTGAGATATGGTTTAATATATAAAAACAAAATTTCTGGGTCTTGAAAATCTAATTTTCAAATCTTTCTAGGTGTTGGAAATCAAATTCATGTCATCATAATGGGAATTCATAGCCTCTTATCCAGTTCCAAGGTCTAAGTCAATACACATGCCTAAAGCACCTTTGCTGAAGTGAAAGTTGATTCCCTTTGAGAAAAAGATCAGCAACGTAGCCATTGAGGAATATTATGTATTCTCCAAACCTTCTTTTCATGACTTCTAGCTGTTAACCAGGTTATGCAATGGTGAAAGGGAAACACTCAGAACTTCTGGAGGGTAGGGATTATTAAGTAAAGGCTCAGAATTGCTATTAATCCCTAGAAACTCTAAATGCATCCTGGTACCCTGAAATTGAAAGTGAAGTTGCTCAGTCGTGTTTGACTCTTTGCGACCCCATGGGCTGTAGCCTACCATGTTCCTCCTTCCATGGGATTTTCCAGGCAAGAGTACTGGAGTGGGTTGCCATTTCCTGGTACCCTACTGGCAGGCATTTATTGAGGTCAGGTTACAGATGTAATCCTGACTTGACTCATCTCAGAGTGAGCCTAAGGGGACCACTGACCTATTCTAAGTTTATTTGTGAGTTATCTACATTAGGATGAAGCAAGTGAAAGCTTCTAGTTATTCTTCTGTTGCCAAGACAGCAAATCAAAAACAATGCTCCATCACTAGGGATAATGCAGAACAGTATCACCATCATAAACTAGAAGGATATGTGTAGTAAGGGGTACAGGAATTCTTAATACATGCCCAGTTAAATCACATTTTTTTGCTGATGGAAACCCAGTCTAGAAGATTGATTATGGATCATTACAAAGAAAATCAGGCATTAATTCCTATAGCAACTCTGTTTTCATATATAACATCTTTAGTGAAGAAAATCCCTGTCACTTGGATGGTTTCAAGTGTAGTTCTTGGATCAGCAGCCTCAGTATCACCTACAAACTCATTAAATATGCACATTCTTGAATCCCATTCCCCATAGACTAAGTCAGAAACTCTAGAAGTGGGGCCCCCAAATCTGTGTTTTTTCAAGTCTTTAAGATGATTCTTTTGCATTTTCCTGTTAGAGAAACACTGACTTAGATAATTTTTCCCCAATTCCTATCATGAAAAACACTCATTAGCAATTTGCCTTCACAAAACAAGGATAGAAACTCATATACACGGTCTAGTCAAGTTTCATACTGCCTTTCATAATATAAACTTGGGAGAACTTAATCATTTTCTGTCCCCTAAAATTGATGGCCTTATGTTAATTGGGTCTATAAGTAGGAAGTGGCACATACTAGATGCCTTATTCAGACATGTGTACCAAGGGTTGAAAGATAAATCTTGTAAAATTTCAAAAGCCTATGTCTGTCATACTGATAGATCTATAAAGTTTTAATGGTCTGAGATAGGACAGGATATTTCATCTAAGGTGAAATATAAATTACTGAAACATGTACCACCTACTTTTAATAGGCACAAAACTGGTTGAGCCTTTTAAAATTATGAAAGTAAAATATACTGCATTTAGGTATGTTGTGACTAATTCACTGGCTGATTCATGACATGTCCTAAGACATCAGATTGGAGCCTGAATAAAATCAGTAGGTCTATGCTGCAGTGCATACTGCCACAATTTGGGGTCCTATGCCAGCAAAGGACTGATGTGGAAGCTGAAACTCCAATACTTTGGCCACCTGATGCGAAGAGCTGACTCATTGGAAAAGACCCTGATGCTGGGAAAGATTGAGGGCAGGAGGAAAAAGGGACGACAGAGGATGAGATGGTTGGATGCCATCACCGACTCAGTGGACATGAGTTTGGGTAAACTCTGGGAGTTTGTGATGGACAGGGAGGCCTGGTGTGCTGCAGTTCATGGGGTCACAAAGAGTCGTACACGACTGAGTNAAAGGGACGACAGAGGATGAGATGGTTGGATGCCATCACCGACTCAGTGGACATGAGTTTGGGTAAACTCTGGGAGTTTGTGATGGACAGGGAGGCCTGGTGTGCTGCAGTTCATGGGGTCACAAAGAGTCGTACACGACTGAGTGACTGAACTGAACTAAACTGATGCCAGCAAAAGCAATTGTTTGATACAAAGAAGTTACATGGAACTTCTGGAAAAATCTCAAAAAAGGAAATGATTGTGCCCAATTCTGTAGTTTTGTTATACAACCATTTATACTTCTCTGCCAAATATTCACATGCATTTGAATATCAATTTCACACTAGCAGTTGGGCTGTTTTTAGTATTGAATATCTGATCACAGGTCTGTGAGACCTAAACTTCTCATTATTAATTGATTGTTATCTCATTCAATTGAAATTAGATGTTAAAGATTAACAGAGACTAGATTTACCTTCACATCTAAAATCAGTGGAAAGCTGGCTGAAAACATACCAAGCAACAGTTTTCAAAATATTGCCAATCAGCAATGAAAGATGGTCATCCTTGAAAGAGGAGGAACAAATGGCAGCAGAATTTCCACACTGCCCAGAGACCCCCTTGACTTGGACAAGATAGTAAATTTAAAGCCAATCATACAAGTAATCAAATCAAATTAAATGGTCTAAACACTCCAAATAAAACAGAAATTGTCAGATTGTTTTTAAAAAATTTAAACCATACGTTGCCTTCAAGAAACATACTTTAAATATAAAGCAACGATGAGAATAAAGAAAAAATACATTAATAGATATGCTACATTAACAACTTTTTAAAGGTGGCTTGGGTACATTTATATTAAATATAGTAAATTATAATAGTAAAAATAGTAAAGAATATAGACAAGGATAAAGGGAGCCATTTCATCTAACAAAGAAGTTAATTCATCCATAGGACATGTAATAGCTCCACTAATTATAACAGCTTTTTAGTACAACTTCCAGGAGAAATAGATAAATCCACACTAAGAGTTGGATTTTAGCTCTTATTAAAAGGAATACTTCTCCAATAACAAATAGAATGAACAGATGAAAAACAGTAAAAATATAGAAGGCTGAATAACATTGTAACCAATTTTGTTTAAATGACATTGATAGCTCTCTCAATCTAATGATAGTAGAATAAACATTGTATTAAAGTACACAGAAAACAGTTACCAAGAAAGCCCATAAATAGAGGCCACAAAATAAAAAGATTTGAAAGTAATAAAATTAAAAAGTTTCTAAACAAACGAACTATGGTGTCTGTCTCTTATACACATCTTTTAACCNCAGTTACCAAGAAAGCCCATAAATAGAGGCCACAAAATAAAAAGATTTGAAAGTAATAAAATTAAAAAGTTTCTAAACAAACGAACTATGGTGTCTGTCCACAGTGGAAATAGGTTTGTAATAAAAACACAAAGGTATCTGGAAGCTAAATTTTGAAGCCAAAATATGCATTCCTAAATAACTCTGGGATCAAGGACATATTAAAAGGAAACACTGGAAGCTCAGCTCGGCACTCTGTCACAACTTAGAGGAGTGGGATGGCGATGGGGTGGGAGGGAGACTCAAGAAGGAGAGGATATACATATGGTAGCTCAGCTGGTCAATAATCCACCTGCAATGCAGGAGACCCCGGTTCAATTCCTGGGCTGGGAAGTTCCCCTAGAGAAGGAGTAGGCTACCCACTCCAGTATTCTTGAGCTTTCCTGGTGGCTCAGATGGTAAAGAACTCACCTGCAATGAGGGAGACATGGGGTTCGATCCCTGGCTTGGAAAGATCCCCTGGAGAAGGGCATGGCAATCGACTCCAGTATTCTTGCCTGAAGAAAACCCACAGACAGAGCAACCTGGTGGACTACAGTCCATGGGCCCACAGTGAATCAGAGATGACTGAGCGACTGAGCGCAGCCCAGCACAGCATGGCTGATTTGTGTTGTTGTGTGGCAGAAACCAATAGAACATTGTAAAACAATTATGTTCCAATTTAAAATTTCAGCATATATATTTATTGAAATAAATAAAAATAAAAATCCAACATATAAAAATTTGTGGGACATAACTAAAGTTGTGCTTATAAATTTAAAGTCTTATATTAGAAAAGTAAAAAATATATAATCAATGAATCCATATTTTACTTGAATAAAAAAAGCAAGAGCAAATTAAACCCAAAGTAAATATAAAGAAATCATTACTATCATAGTGAAAATCAATAAAAAGAGAAAATAATACAGAAAATCTGAAAAGCCATTCAAAGATACATCTTTGAAAAATTCAATAAAATTGGTAAATCTCTATCTAGCCAGACTGATCTGAAGCAGAAGGAAGTATTCATTGTGAAGTCAGAAATTAGATGGGAAGTCACATCTTCATTGTGAAGATGTTCTGTCCCATAGATATTTTGATTCACTCTTCAGTTATTACCACATCTTCCAAAGGCCAAGTACAGAGGCTATGATAACAATACAATATCGGAGCATGTGTACACGTCTATTTGCTCAGCCAAAAGATGAATCTAGTTCTGAATCCTTATATGACACCATCCTCAGGGGACCAGATAGCCATCTGCTAGGTAAAGCAGGGACTTTTCCCAATAGGACTTAATACATTCTCCAGACATGTGTTTACCATCCATATACATTTCTGCCAGCACCAGAACTGTGGACTTAAATAATACTGCATCAATTGTCAGGCATTTCACACATTTCCCCCAACCAAGTAAGATGTTTAACAACAAAACTCATAGAATGCATTGATTTTGCAAAATCACCCATCTTTCAAAAGCAGTTGGCTTGAAAGAGCTACAGAAGTCTTGACCATGGGGAATGTCTAGAGGACAGAGGTCTAAATTCCTGGTCCAAAAGGGCTACAAAATCAAGTAAGGCAGTCTATAGAAGTTATAATTCCAGGTCAAAGAGGAATGCAGAGAGTAACAGAGAAGGGAGATCTGATGAGTGCATGGTTGGAATTGGAGAATGGGGTGGGGAGAGCAAGAGCAAACATAAAAATCAAGAGGTGGGAGGGGGGTTCAGGATTGGGAACTCATGTACACCCATGGCGGATTCATGTCAATGTATGGCAAAACAAATACAGTATTGNTGCATGGTTGGAATTGGAGAATGGGGTGGGGAGAGCAAGAGCAAACATAAAAATCAAGAGGTGGGAGGGGGGTTCAGGATTGGGAACTCATGTACACCCATGGCGGATTCATGTCAATGTATGGCAAAACAAATACAGTATTGTAAAGTAAAATAAAATTTTTTTAAAAGAAAAAAGTCAGACTTAACTGAGCTACTAAGCACACAGGCTTTCCTCCTTTTCTATTAGGGTTTTACTCTACTTGTTAATTTGTTAAAGCTCTTCATATATTTAAGATATCCATCATTTTCATCCTGTTTATTATTTAATATTCATTTATTTGTGAGTACTCTTTTTTAGACTACAAAGGCTGTTTTCATGCAGCCACATCTGTGTCTTTTCCTCTGTTGATTTGCTTTTAAACATGTATGGAAGACACTGTGTCAGACATTGTGGTATGGACTTTACAGTCATTATCTTATTAATTCTACCTTGTGAACTGTATAAGAGTGGTATTATTTATCATCCTATCTTACAGTGAAGAAAATGACTCTACAAATGGCATCTTAGGAACTGAGTCTGCAGCCTGACACAGAGAAAAAAAAAATACAATTTACAATCCAGTTTACAATTATTTTGAATGCTTAAAATTAGCCAATCAATTTAGTAACACCAGACGCATTTAGTGTCTAATTTCTGCTTTGAGTTATAAGTTATCTATACTTAACAATTAAAGTGGAGAAGGCAATGGCACCCCACTCCAGTACTCTTGCCTGGAAAATCCCATGGACGGAGAAGCCTGGAAAGCTGCAGTCCATGGGGTCACTGAGGGTCAGACACGACTGAGCGACTTCACTTTCCCTTTTCACTTTCATGCATTGGAGAAGGAAATGGCAACCCACTCNGTGTGTGTGTGTGTGTGTGTGTGTGTGTGTGTGTGTTGGAGGTGGGGGAGACTTGGTAGTATCCTTTAGCTTAAATAGAAGAGCTGAAGTAGACTTCTCAAAATTCTTTCCAACTACATGATTATATTATAAACCAAAATTTCTTTAATTGCCTTATTCCCATGATTCAATTAGCTTACTCATATTAAGAATCTTTTCAGTCTTAAAAAACATATCCATAACTTGTTGGCGGGAACAAGTGTTTTCCATGAAATGCCACAGGAATAAAAGTAACTTTCAAAAAGAATAAGTGCTTCCAAAATTTGAGTTGGAACAGATATGCAGTACCTCTGCTGCTTATGAAAAGCATGCATGATCAGATCATAAAAATAGCCTCTTGATTTAGGTAAAATGAATCAAGGTTAAACTCTGAAAATGAATAAAAGCTGAGACTATCAAACTTCTCCCACTTGCCTCAGACAATTCCTGTGCTGGGCCAGATTTGAATGAGGAAGGATGTCTTTATTTGACACATTGAAATACCTTCATTTTCTGAGACATTTTGCCACAAGCTCTAAGCTCATAATCAATGTCAGATCACATTAAGGGCCACTGATTATATTAAAAGAGATGCCATCTTGATAAACACATTCATACAACCTTGCTCTGGCCTTAATTTGGTCTTCTCAGGAGAATGAGCTTTAAAAAAAAAAGCAAGAAAGCAAAAATAATACAAAGAAACTAATTTTATTTGTGGACTTATTGTCATCATTTCAATTATACACATCCATTGGGAAAATATAGATGTTTGCACAAGGAAATGAAATAATGAAAAGCACCAAAAATTGAACAACCACGTTTCTAGATTTATCCATATATTTTCAATGTATATAGATATATAGATACACAAGATATATATGTATATTGGAGAAGGCAATGGCAACCCACTCTAGTACTCTTGCCTGGAAAATCCCATGGGCGGAGGAGCCTGATAGGCTGCAGTGCATGGGGTTGGGAAGAGTTGGACACGACTGAGCGACTTCACTTTCACTTTTTACTTTCATGCATTGGAGAAGGAAATAGCAACCCACTCCAATGTTCTTGCCTAGAGAATCCCAGGGACGGGGAAGCCTGGTGGGCTGCCATCTATGGGGTCGCACAGAGTCGGACATGACTGAAGCGACTTAGCAGCAGCAGGAGCAGCATATATGTATATATATGTGTTTTATGTTTAAAGCAAATACATATATGTGTATATAAGTACACATACACATATATAATTTAATGAATCATATCAGTCAAGGCACTGTTTGAAGTACTGAGTATACATGTTAACCTTTTTAGTGCCATTTTTTTTGCTTTTGGCAAAGGAAGTCAAAGACTTCCTCCTTTCTGCTAACCAAGATTCAAGAAGACAGCATAGACTAGTTAAATTTCATAATCTCTCATGGGGCCTATGTTTGAGAGGCTCAGGAATTTATTAGGCATGTTGTGAGGATCTGTAGAACCTACTAGTTTCATAGAGCTAAAGAAATAAAATCTTTCCCTGGCTCCCACTTTTCTATTCTGAGAATTCTCTGCTTTCCAAATATATTACACGGACAAGCATATGAGGTGAACTTGTGCCTGGTCGAAGATGACCTGAGATGGGTGGCTGGGACCATCTTTGCCTGTGCATTGGCACAAACTTTGTGTTCTTTCTGAAAAAGAAGAGGCTAAATGTGTAGTTGGTGGTAAAATCTGACACTCAGTCATGTATCAAAGTAAATAGAAGGCAAATGGTATATTTTGGTTCCAGACGATTTGAGTCTGATAGTAGCAATTCTATGCAGTGCTCTTATTCCATGCCAGTAATTGTCCTGAGTGCTCACATGGATCACTTCATTATCTATCATATCAACCAGATAAGGTTGCATCATAACTTGAATAAGACAATTTGGTGATTTAGACTTTGGTTATTTAGACAATTTGGTTATTAGAGTTGGCAAAGCTAACTCTCTTATTCTTGGTGGTAGACATTCTCCACAGTAGCAATGTGAGATGTATGAGTTTGCAACTTGGTCAAAACCTCTCTACAAGGAGGTTATAAAGAAAGTAAACCACAAATCAAAATCTGCCACATATTAAAATCATTAATTAAAGAATTATTTATTATTGAGCAGGAACAGAACAGTTTATTCAACCTGTTCTACAGGTTTAATCAATCTTGTTTGTCCTTTTATATGCTCCAAACTCCAACATGAAAGAGTAGATTATTTAAGACAGATGACCACATATTTAAAAGGCAGAGGTCCATTAACAACAAAGTAAGCATCAGTTAAAAAAATCTCCAAACCAATGGACGATATGGACACTAGCCCCAAAGGGTAAAAGCTACTGGTCTCCCTAGATGCTTCTGCCTTGTTCTGAAAAGACAGAGCATGACTGGTAATATTTTTAAAATATTTAGGTCAATCCATGAATCTTTAAAAACTTCAGTTTACAGGGACATGTGTATACCTATGTCTGAGTCGTGTTGATGTATGACAGAAACCAGCACAACATTGTAAAGCAATTATCCTTCAATCTAAAATAAATAAATTTTTAAAAAGAACTTCAATTAACCAAAGTCTATTTCTAACATTCATTATTCTAATTTTCAGATAACTTATTTCTGATATTCACCATTAACAAACTAAAATTACAAAGTATATTTGTTGATTATGCTATCAACAACAGAAGAATTTGCATACATTTCAATACGTTTTTCGAGTGTTCGTCTTTTTTTAATATACTGCACCTATATTAGAATACATGAAGATAGGGAATTCCCTAGTGGTCCAGTGGCTGTGCTGTGATTAGCCTTTCAGTAATGTCCAACTCTTTGCAACCCCATGGACTGTAGCCCATCAGGCTCCCCTGTCCATGTGGATTCTCTAGACAAGAACACTGGAGTGGGGTACCATGCCCTCCTCCAGGGGTCCAGTGGCTAGGACTATGTCTTCCCAAGGCAGGTTGCCCAGAGTTCAACCCCTGGTCACCACTACTAAAACCCAGTGCATGCAAATAAATAAATAAATAACATCTGAAGATAAATTGTTATTATTGTTCAGTCACTAAATATGTCACATCACTCTTTGTGACCCCATAAACTGAAGCACACCAGGCTTTCCTGAACTTTGTTATCTCCAAGAGTTTGCTCAAACTCGTGTCCAGTGAGTCAGTGGTGCCATCCAACCATCTCATCCTCTGTCGCCCTCTTCTCCTCTTGCCCTCAATCTTTCCCAGCATCAGGTCTTTTCCAATAAGTCAAATCTTCGTATTAACTGGCCAAAGTATTGGAACTTTAGCTTCAGCATCAGTCCTTCCAATGAATATACAGGGTTGATTTCTTGTAGGATTAACTGGTTTGATCTCCTTGTTGTCCAAGGTACTCTGAGTCTTCCCCATCACTGCAGTTCAAAAGCAGCGCTTCTTTGCTGCTCAGCCTTCTTTATGGTCCAACTGTCACATCCTTATATGACTACTGGAAAAACCATAGCTTTGACTATATGGACCTTTGTCAGCAAAGGGATGTCTCTGCTTTTTAATATGCTGTCCACATTTGTCACAGCTTTTCCTTCAAGGAGCAAGAGTCTTTTAATTTCATGGCCGTAGATATCATAACAAGCAAGAATTGTGATCACCTCTATGTTACAGCTTAAGAATTTGAGGTCATCAAGAGATTACATAAGTCTAAGATCACATTTAGTCAAACTTCAAACCTAACAAGCTTGCCCCAGGACCCATGCATTATTTACAAGTCTCAGCTTAGGTCATAGGGTTTTATGTTAGATTTGGGAACAAAAGTGTAACACTCAAACAGACTGCTGCTTTGCTAATTACAGTTATGTTTTCCCTAGCCATCCTTCAGGAAGTAGTAACTGATTAAAGAAAAGATCAGATGATCTTGGATGCCAGAATAAATATGTTTGCTTACCATAGTCAGTTCATACCATGTAAGTTTCAATTTGTTGTTTGTTCAAATTGTTATTAATCCTAGTTTCTGTTGCTTTCTCAAAAAGAAAAAATACATTTTAAAAAAAGTAAAGTGATCTGAGATCGCTTTGGTATATTCACATTTTGACCATAATAAGACCTCAAGTGCTAAATATACATTGATGCTGATAAAGTCTTTATATTTTAAAAATAATTTAACGCTTCTGAATTTCATTTCTGTTTGATCCTGATAAAATACTGCTTGTCTCTGAATAAATAATCTTAAACATGCTTCAAACAAAGAGTCTCTAAGACCCTTTAGACATCAAATGGTTCTTATGAAGCCCTTGGATGGGCCAAATATAAAAGACTCAGAAACACAAGGATTAAATTTCCCTCAACATCCACTTAAGTTATAAAATTAAGAAACTGTGATTGGCAAAACAGTTTTGGAAATTTTGTAACATTTTAAAGGCATTCAAGATGTTTTTCAGAACTTAAAACAGGCTGGTTCTTTTATTTCCAATAAAAAATATATATAATAAATTTACACACATAGGGAATGAAAATGTATATGTACATATATATATATATATATAATGGGGTGTGTACTATTTATTCTTAGTCACTTAGTCTTATATGACTCTTTGATACCACATGGACTGTGCACCATGCCAATTGCTCTGTCTTTGGATTTCTCCAGGCATGAATACTGGAGTGGGTAGCAGTTCCCTTCTCAGGGTATCTTCCTAACCCAAGAATCGAACACATATCTCTTATGTCTCCTGCATTGTCAGGCAAATTCTTTAACCTTCTGAGACATCAGGGAAGCCCTGTTCATGTGCATAAATATATATAAAATCATTAACTTTTTTAACTTTACAATTTCAAATGGAAAGTTTGCACCTCAGTTTTGTAATCTGTGGTGAGACCTCATTTTACATTACTGAATCCCATTACTTTAAACCCAGAGATCAGTTTTCTTCTAGAGTTTTTTAAATATGGAAAAAATTTTAATTACTCACCCAACTTCTAATCTACTCTAGCAGCTGGAGGCTCATCTTCAACTACTTGCTATTTTAGGAAGTGAAGCTTTTGTGTCATAAATGTTACCTGCATAGTGGAATTCCTCCAGGTTATATTCCATGACCTAGAATACAGATGTGATCATGGCTCTTTAGATTCCCCTAATTTTATGGATAGTACTAATCTATTATTTTTTATTTTATAGCTTTATTGAAATGCAATTGACATATAACATTGTGTAAGTTTAAGGTGTACAATGTGGTGATTTGAAATATGCATGCATATATATATACACATATAGTGAAAAGTGAAAGTGAAGTCGCTCAGTCATGTCCAGCTTTTTGCGACCCTATGGACAGTAGCCTACTAGGCTTCTCTTTGCATGGGATTTTCCAGGCAAGAGTATCAGAGCAGGTTGACATTTCCTTCCCCAGGGGAAACTTCCCGACCCAGGGATGAACCCAGGTCTCCCGCATTGCAGGCAGATGCTTTACTCTCTGAGCCACAAGGGAAGCCCTAAATGAAAGTCGCTTAGTAGTGTCCAAATTCTCTAGGCCAGAATACTGGAGTGGGTAGCCTTTCCCTTCTCCAGGTATATAGTGAAAAGCTCATCGCAAAAAGATTAATATGTAACTTGTTATTATTGATGATGAAAATGCTGAAACTCTATTCTCATAGAAACTTTCACATGATATACTATAATCACCATAGATTCCCAGAACTTATTCATCTTGTAACTGAAAGTTTGTACCCTTTAACCATTATGTCCCCCTACAGCCCATCCTTAAACCCTGGCAGTTATCATTCTATTCTCTGTTTCCATGAATTTGGTGTTTTTGTTGTTGTTCATTTGCTCAGTCATGTCTGCCTCTTTGAGACCCCATGGACTGTGGCATGCCAGGCTTTCCTGTCCTTCACCAACTCCTGAAGCTTGCTCATACTCATGTCCATTGAGCCAGTAATGCTATCCAATCATCTCGTCCTCTGTTGTCCCCTTCTCCTCCCACCCTCAATCTTCCCCAGCATCAGGATCTTTTCTAATGAGTTAGTTCTTTGCATCAGGTGGCCAAAGTATTGGAGCTACAGCTTTAGCATCAGTCCTTCCAATGAATATTCAGGATTGATTTCCTTTAGGATTAACTGGTTTGATCTCCTTGTAGTCCAAGGGACTCTCAAGAGTCATCTCAAGCACTACAGTTCAAAAGCATCAATTCTTTAGAGTTCAGACTTCTTTATGGTCTAACTCTCATCTCCATGCATGACTACTGGAAAAACCATAGCTCTGACTGTGCAGATATTTTTGTTTTTAGGCTCTACATATAAGTGAGTTCACACTGTCTTAATGCCCTCAAGTTTTATCCACATTGTGGCAAATGGTAAGACTTCCTTCTTTTCTATAGTTAAATGATATTCTCACTTTAAATATATATTCATATATATACTTTTCTTAATAAGGAAAAGTATTTCTTTGTGTCTTGCACACTCTCAAAAGCAATGATTACTATTCAATTCCCTGGTAGCTCAGTTGGTAAAGAATCCACCTGCAGTGCCAGAGACCTGGGTTTGATCCCTGGGTTGGGAAGATCCCTGGAGAAGGGAAAGGCTACCCACTCCAGTATTCTGGCCTGGAGAATTTCATGGACTGTATACTCCATGGGGTCACAGAGTCAGACACGACTGAGTGGCTTTCACATTGCTATTCAATTTTGGTATTTACTACAGTGTTGGACTCAAAGTCAACAAAAGAAAAGCTTATTGAATAAATGAATTACAGGATGAATGAAATGATATGTACAGTAATTTCTTGAGAACTCAAATTTTATTCTAGTGACCCTTCTAGATAGCCCCCATATGGGTTCAGGCTACAAAAGAGTTCAGCACATGCCAAAAGTGTGCTTGATCTGCATAGAAAAATGTACCACACTCTAGTAATATTCAACCTGAATATGGAGTCATAACTTTTTTCCAGAAATTAAACCTGCATAATTGAACATTTGCTGAGTTACCCCCACTTCCTATCTCCAATTAAACATGTCCCAAAATGAACACATCATTTTCTTCTCTTGTTTTGTCTTAAATCTGTTAAAATCACTTCAGCTTTGTCAATATGATGTATGTATATTACTTTTCGGTCACATCTAGGGACAGTCAATTGTCCTAATATAGAAAACATTTCGAGGGTGGGTCTTGGCATTTAATTTAAAGACAGAATTACTTGAAGTAATTTAGCTATCTTTTTTTTTTTTTAATTTCCAGACAAGATCACAGGTTTTACTAATTAGCATAATGGACATTCAGGAGGAGGTCTTATTTATGAAATCAGTGGTATTCATGACCAGCAACTAGAAGGCTAGCTAAATCCTGCCAGTAGAATACTAACATATTTGCCACTACACAGACACATCTGCCTCCAGATGCTGTCTTTTTAGGAATCCCTAAGCTAAAAGAACAAAGATCCTTTCCTTTCCATGTCTCCTATTTCTTGTTTGTACACAATAGGCTTCCTTCCTTCAGCCTCCGTGAACTTCCCTGAGTTCCAAAGAGCAGACTCGAAATTTAGGGAAGTGAGAAAAATGCAGAAACAAAGGGAAAGCAGTCAAGAAACTATAGTACAGTGATGGAGCAATGTCCTGGCTCCTCCTGAAGGAAATACATCACAATATCTTCACGTTCTTCAGGGGGAACTAAGGCCGCCATCCTAGGAGGATGGTAACCTCAGACTGAACACAAGATTCCGGGAGCACCTCCCTGTTACCTCACCAGCAGCCAATTGGAAGAAAGTCACTCATCATAAGTTTGTCTATAAACACTTATCCCCAGTAACCACCTAGGAGTTCAGGGGTTTTGACCATGAGTCACCTGTTCTTGCTCAGTCCTTCAGTAAACCTTTCTCTCTTCCAAACTGATGCAGTTTGTTTGGCCTCTCTGGGGACACAGACTTCGGTTTGGTAACATTAATACCCTGATGGAGTAATGAAGTCCTCAAAACAGACGCTTATGACTTACCATTGTGTTCCCTTGAGCAAAGGCACAGAAGCACAGAATAACAAAGCATTTCTGCAGAACTTTCAGCTCTTCTGTAGTGACTGAGGGTGAAGTGAAGATGGTAGAGTGATGCAAGATTAGGGGAGGCTGGTGGTGGCCACATGACAAGCCTTGGTTCATCAGCAGATGCTTGGACTGTATTGCATTTAGGTTTCCTTTTTCCAATTGATTTTTGTAATTAAGAGTTTTCAACATCTACCCCACAAAGACAGGCAGTTATAAAATTAAGCAAAAATGTTATAGGTTTCCAAAAAGTATTGCAATTTTCATTAAATTATTGCAATCCTTAATGTGAAGACAAACTGTTAATAATTAATTGGTAGTGTCAAATCAATGATTTCCACTTATTAAGTGATTTGCTTTTTACTATGAACTCTTTTGTTGCATTCAAAACAATGGTCTGAGTTGAAGAATGATCTTAAAACTTTTCTTAGGACCATAAATGAGAAGTTGTTGTTTCTCATTTTTCTCTGCTTGCTGTTCATAGTAAGTTTAACTATCAGAAACCTGAGAGAAAATCCTGTGATTTTTTTACCATGTGATTTTCTCTGACATACCAAATTCAACAGAACCAAACTTTGAGAATTTTCCCTGGTTCATCATAAGAAAGGAAGAAGGAGGAAGAATAGGTAGAAGAGGAGGAAGGGGAGTAAGAGAAGAGGAAGTTGAGGAGGAAAATAGGTCCATTTAGTATTTAAAATTTCTCCACTTACTTGTTTTTTAGGCTAATTTGTGATTTCCCTGTGAAATCATTTAGCAATCCCCAGGCCTACCCAGCATTCTCCAACAGAGAAATGCTAGGTGGTGTCAATTCTAATCCCCTGTGGGTGATGACATCCTTGAGTGCTGTTGAACTATACTTGCAAGTGGAAGTCTGTAGTTTGGGTCATGTGGAAGCAAATAAACATACAGAACCAGGATGAACAATGCAGAATCATGGTGATGTCTCTTTATAAAACATATGTTACACATCCATAACGGAGAAGGCAATGGCAACCCATTCCAGTACTCTTGCCTGGAAAGTCCTATGGATGGAGGAGTCTTGTGGGCTGCAGTCCATGGAGTCGTGAAGAGTCAGACATGACTGAGCGACTTCACTCACTTATTATAAATAATAATATTTATTATTTCCTTTATTATTATTATCCAAAAATTATTCAGGATTGACTGATTTAATCTTACTCAAATTAATATATAAAATTAACCATCACACTACATCCAGTGTATTATTATAGTAACATAGTTCTAGCATTTTATCATTACTTATTTTTTACATATTATCTTTTTCTTTTTATCTTAATTTACCCAACATAGACTTGCCCAATCCCTTTAAAATATTGAGTTTTGTTGCATTAGTGCATTTGTTATATAGATAATAAAGATTTGAATGTTAGTTATTTTTTGACATGGTCCTTTGTCTTTAGGTTTTCTTAGGAAAGTTTATAAATCCCAGAGTGGACAGAAGGAATGAAGGACCAATGATTCCTCATTTGAGAAGGAGCACCAGGGATTTTCTGACTCTTGGGCCTTTCAGAAGAATGAAACAACAGATTCTATACTTTTGCTCAAATAACTCATAATGTGTTTCTGAGCTTGAAGTCAAATTAGTCTAATTTACATTTCAGATAATTCTAATTAATGAACTCTATCACTTTATACTTCCATTTATACTGCTTGACTCTTTTCTTTTCTTTTCTTATCCTTTACTATACCTCCCTTGTTACTACTGCTTTATCTTGCCTCCAAAGACATAAAACTGCTGCTGCTGCTAAGTCGCTTCAGTCGTGTCCGACTCTGTGCGACCCCATAGATGGCAGCCCACCAGGCTCCCCCATCCCTGGGATTCTCCAGGCAAGAACACTGGAGTGGGTTGCCATTTCCTTCTCCAAGGCACCCCATGGAGTGCAGCCTACCAGCCTCCTCGAGGGGTCCATGGGATTTTCCAGGCAAGAGTTCTGGAGTGGGGTGCCATTGCCTTCTCCAAGACATAAAACTGAGAGAGTCAATTCCTAGGCAGGTTGATAGGAAGTCCAGGGTCCCCGAGGAGGAGAGGGGAGGCTGGGGCTCTCAAAGAAGAGATAAGGGTCTGAAATTCCTAAGGAGGAGGGAAGGACAAATACCTTTTGTTTCTCTATGTTCCTTAGTCACTTGAAATTTTTTTTTTCTTTAAACCTGGAACTGATGATTACACAACAAACAACTCATTTTAAACTCTGTACTAAGGATTACATAACAGCAGTANTCCAGTACTCTTGCCTGGAAAGTCCTATGGATGGAGGAGTCTTGTGGGCTGCAGTCCATGGAGTCGTGAAGAGTCAGACATGACTGAGCGACTTCACTCACTTATTATAAATAATAATATTTATTATTTCCTTTATTATTATTATCCAAAAATTATTCAGGATTGACTGATTTAATCTTACTCAAATTAATATATAAAATTAACCATCACACTACATCCAGTGTATTATTATAGTAACATAGTTCTAGCATTTTATCATTACTTATTTTTTACATATTATCTTTTTCTTTTTATCTTAATTTACCCAACATAGACTTGCCCAATCCCTTTAAAATATTGAGTTTTGTTGCATTAGTGCATTTGTTATATAGATAATAAAGATTTGAATGTTAGTTATTTTTTGACATGGTCCTTTGTCTTTAGGTTTTCTTAGGAAAGTTTATAAATCCCAGAGTGGACAGAAGGAATGAAGGACCAATGATTCCTCATTTGAGAAGGAGCACCAGGGATTTTCTGACTCTTGGGCCTTTCAGAAGAATGAAACAACAGATTCTATACTTTTGCTCAAATAACTCATAATGTGTTTCTGAGCTTGAAGTCAAATTAGTCTAATTTACATTTCAGATAATTCTAATTAATGAACTCTATCACTTTATACTTCCATTTATACTGCTTGACTCTTTTCTTTTCTTTTCTTATCCTTTACTATACCTCCCTTGTTACTACTGCTTTATCTTGCCTCCAAAGACATAAAACTGCTGCTGCTGCTAAGTCGCTTCAGTCGTGTCCGACTCTGTGCGACCCCATAGATGGCAGCCCACCAGGCTCCCCCATCCCTGGGATTCTCCAGGCAAGAACACTGGAGTGGGTTGCCATTTCCTTCTCCAATGCACCCCATGGAGTGCAGCCTACCAGCCTCCTCGAGGGGTCCATGGGATTTTCCAGGCAAGAGTTCTGGAGTGGGGTGCCATTGCCTTCTCCAAGACATAAAACTGAGAGAGTCAATTCCTAGGCAGGTTGATAGGAAGTCCAGGGTCCCCGAGGAGGAGAGGGGAGGCTGGGGCTCTCAAAGAAGAGATAAGGGTCTGAAATTCCTAAGGAGGAGGGAAGGACAAATACCTTTTGTTTCTCTATGTTCCTTAGTCACTTGAAATTTTTTTTTTCTTTAAACCTGGAACTGATGATTACACAACAAACAACTCATTTTAAACTCTGTACTAAGGATTACATAACAGCAGTGTATCCTGCTTGAAGACAGTTTCTCCTTCCTGAAAACCTTCTGGCTAATCCTGTTAAAATGTAGATTATGGGAGTGGGTCTAGTAAGATATTTAAAACCTTGAGGCTTTCTTTTGATTTATTGTAATAACTGATTAGAAAAATATATAACTCCCTTGCTTAGACTAGCAAGTGGGGCACTCCCCATCCCCCTTCTGATGTCTGTGTCAGAAGCTTTCTATGTCCCTTTTTCACTTTAATAAAACTCTGCTACACAAAAGCTCTTGAGTGACCAAGGCTGGTCCCTGGTCCTGAAGCTAAATCTTCTACTTTGGAGATCATGAATCCGACATCATTCACTGTAAGCTATCAAAACTTTGCTTATTTTCATTCTAGTAGTGGATGCCTCCAGAATCACATTTTTAAATGTGAGCCTCTATTTTTCTTCCAAAGCAATGATTCACTTTAGAATAAATCATTTATCCTTTTTTTGGATGAGGGGCTTGTGTTCTGTATTTCCTCTCTTCCACGCTGACACTTTATGGAGAATAATCTAGAGATTTACAACCCGATTATTAGTATTAACTTACTATGTTAATACATTTTAAATAGCTATATTATATCCATTTTAACAATATTTAACACCATTTGTCAGATGAACAGGGAAATTTTCTAAATACACTTTTTTAGAAAAGATATTCAGATTTTTTATTTTATGAATATTTACAAGTGTATGTTTTGGGTGTGGTTTGTTGTTGTGGTTTGTTTTTTTTTTTTTTTGATGTCATATTGCTTTGGATCAAGTTTAGCTACATCTAAGAGAAATATCTGGAGAAGGCAATGGCACCCCACTCCAGTACTCTTGCCTGGAAAATCCCATGGACGGAGGAGCCTGGTAGGCTGCAGTCCATGGGGTCGCTAAGAGTCAGATACGACTGTGCAGCTTCACTTGCCCTTTTCACTTTCATGCACTGGGGAAGGAAATGGCAACCCACTCCAGTGTTCTTGCCTGGAGAATCCCAGGGACGGGGGAGCCTGGTGAGCTGCCATCTGTGGGGTTGCACAGAGTCAGACACGACTGAAGTGACTTAGCAGCAAGAGAAATATCTAAATGAAAAACTGCTTAAAATACATTAACATTTATTTCTCTCTCACTTAAAAGAAGCCTGGGCATAAGAAGTCCAGACCTGATCTGGTAACTCCATGAATTGTGTTGGGTATCCAGGCTATATACTTTGCCATCCATGGAGTGCACAGCAGTTTCATGATCCAAGATGGTTGCTCAAGTGCCAGTTATCACATGTACTTTCCAAACAGAAGAATGTAGGTAGGGAGAGCAGTGAAGATAAAGTTACTGCTTTCTTTTAAGGAGACCTCTTGGAAGTTTAAACACTTCCAGTTATTTGAACTAATAGGAAGAAAATTGTCACATCAACACACATAATTGCAAGGAAAATTAAGAAATGTGCCTGACAAAAACTGAACAACTGAATGGAAATTTGAAAATACGTATGACTACGGAACTCAGCATTGTTATTTACGAATAAGTAAAATTTTGGGGTCACTGTCTTCCTTTCTAAAATCTCTATCAATATTGCTTAATTATAACTGTCTTAAAGAAAAGCAGTTATCCAGATTTTTCTCTTTTGTAGGTAATATCGTTTTTCTCATCTCAACATGTATACTTTTTGAACTTGACATGCATCTCTGAAATTATGAAGAAAAACTCAAACATATGTGTACCTATATACTTTTTCTTCATTACTTTATTTTAAATTCAATAATCCCTTTTAATCCTAAAATTACAGTCTTCTGCTCAGAAAATTTCTTTTTCTTACTCTGATTTTCGTTTCTCTTCCATTTCTTTTACTTTTACTCCCTAGCATTTCTATTATAAGTATATTGGTTTCTTAGAGCTCTATTCTCAGTAACTTATCTTTCCTACTTTATATTTTTATTTACTTTTAAAGAATTTCTTTACCTCATTTTCTAAGTCACTAATTAATTCATTAATTACATTATATTTCCTTTTTTGAATGAGGCTTGCTTTAAAACATTTAGTAGTAATATTTTTCCTTAGGAACAGTTCCTAACCTTGTTCCCTAACTTTGTTGTGAATAAAAGATGGAAAAACTTTGAGTTTCTCTTCCTTGTTTCATGAAATAATTCCATTTCATAGGAGCACATCTGTACTGATTGTTCAGCACTATTTTCTTTTGGACTACTGAGTCTTTTCACATACCTGGTAATTTTTCTCTGTCTGCATATTCTTAAACAAGAGGTCTATGTTGGCCTAGCACTGTGATTTGTGGTTTATTTTTCAAAGAGTGTGTTTAAGCTTTCATCCCTATGAAAGAGGAAGAGAATGTTTATGTTTGCTGTGGTTTGATTCTGCTGGCCTGGGTATCCAGATGGCCACAAGGCAGAGGGATGGATATGCTTCATCTTTTCTAGCAGGTCCTCTAAAGCAGGTGACTGATTTCTGACCCATTCTGGCATGTAAGGTGGCCAAGAATTAATTCTGAATTGCATCTTCAAATGGAAAGGTAAAAATTATTATAAAGCTAAGCCTTAAGCAAAGTCCCTCACTATTCCCACTGTTGCATGTTGTTTCTCCATGTTTGTTGTGTATCAAGAAAGGTTTGAGGAAGTCTGCTGTAGCTGGTCACGAGTACAAAGAACTTTAATAAATAGAACTCACTCCAGATTATCTAGCTAGCTAACTCCCACCTCTAGTTCTTATTATTTATTTTCCCAGTGTTTATTTTCCCAGTCTTCAGGGAGAGAAGCTACCCACCTGCCTAACAGGCAAGACAGCTTCTTTGCCTCCAAGTGCTTGACATTGTCCAAAAATTTATCAAAGATTCTTGGTCTTTGATGGAAATTCTGTTCCCAATACCACAGACATATTTTTGTCTTTAGACTTCTTGTTTAATTTCAAAATATTGGGGGGAAGCAGAAGTTGAATTCATGAGCACAGATATCTATTTTGAAGCTGAAATCTGCAAATCTGTGTTTTGAGCCAAACCACTGTATAAAGGCCAATTTTCCAAACTATAAATATGGTTTAAAATGTTTCCACTGCTTACAGTATGTGATGTGTGGTATAAAATATTTTAATTATTTTGAGAGCAATTGTTTCATTTTTAATGTTGGTAAACCTATACATACAGGAATGTTATAAAGCTGAAAATATGCTAACTTTATCTAGAAACCAGGCCTAGCACAACTCAAAAAAAAACTAAATTGGTAAACAGGGTACATGTATAATATGTCAGGTTTTACGTAACAGAATTATGTGGTTGCCACTTTTCCCATGTGTATGTGAACTAAATTGGGCACTAAAAATATAAATGGTCTGCTAAATTTTAAGGCCTATGAGGCAAATTTTTACCTTTAATTGAATGTTGGTGACACATGTACACCTATGGCAGATTCAGGTCCATATATGGCAAGTTCTTTTTTTTAATGAAAAAAAAAATGCTGGTAACACCTACTTAACAGATTGAAACTAATTTTTATTCAAAACATGAGTGCCGAAGAATTGATGCTTTTGAACTGTGGTGTCGGAAAAGACTCTTGAGAGTCCCTTGAACTGCAAGGAGATCCAACCAGTCCATTCTAAAGGAGATCAGTCCTGGGTGTTCATTGGAAGGACTGATGCTGAAGCTGAAACTCCAGTACTTTGGCCACTTGATGCGAAGGCTGACTCATTGGAAAAGACTCTGATGCTGGGAGGGATTGAAGGCAGGAAGAGAAGGGGACAACAGAGGATGAGACAGCTGGATGGCATCACCGACTCGATGAACATGGGTTTGGGTGGACTCCAGGAGTTGATGATGGACAGGGAGGCCTGGCGTGCTGTGGTTCATGAGGTCACAAAGAGTCGGACATGACTGAGCGACTGAACTGAACTGAACTAAACTTTATTAACTATATTATAATATACCTTTTCCTTTTTTAACCCCATGCTCATGTCTTCTATCAGTGCTCAGTCACTCAGTCACGTCTGACTCTTTACAACCCCACGAACTATAGTGCACCAGACTCCTCTGTTCATGGAATTTTCCAAACAAGAATACTGGAGCAGGTTGCCATTTCCTACTCCAGGGGATCTTCAAAACCCAGGAATCAAACCTGCATCTCTTGCATCTCCTGCATTTTCAGATGGACTCTTTACCACTGCACCACCTGGGAATCACAGTACACTTTTATGAAATGACCCGCACTTACAGAGGAAGATCAAGCTGGCCGTCCCTTCTGTAGTCAGTAAGAGCTGCTGAAATCTGCTAAATTTGCCCACCAGAATCCTATCTGTACCCATCGGGTGGCTCCATCTGGTTCTAGTTAGCAAAAAAAGACAGGATTCCTGAATCAGGAACTTTAAAAAGATTAAAAATTATTTTTCTAAAAAAAGTTTGTTAGTGATAAATATAAACTCATATTTTAAAAAGAACTACATGAAGTGCACTAAATTGTTAAGCTGAAGTAAAAATAAACACAAAAGGATGTGCTATACGATCTTAACTGCAATGCCTTTCTCCCATTATTGATAATATTAATGAGGATGGTGATGATGATAGAAGTTATTATGGTTCCTCCTGTGTAGTAGATTTTTTTTTTTTGCTCAGCCAATATTTGTTCACTTTATTTCATTAACAGCTCTATATTTCTTTTTTCTTTCTTTTTCTTTTTGTTTCTTTCTTTCTTTTTTTTTTCTTTTGAGCATAATTGCCCTAATCTTGAGCACTCCTGCCCTTTACTTAGTTCACTCTTTAGTCCCTGATGGAACAAGTTGCATGGCCAAAGTTCAGGTCCCAGAGAAAACTGCTGGTCCTGTGACTTCTGTAGGGATGACTGTGGCTATGTGATTACAGAAAATCTAAGGGTTTTTCAGGAACTACCAGGAAGAGGGTGACTCTCTTTCTAGTGAGTCCAGGATGCCTGGAGCTGTGGAAGTACCTGGACACCATGAAGAGGAAGCTTGTATGAGACCTGAACCAGAAAAGAGGAAATAGAGCCAAAAAATAGAGGAAGAGAAGTCAAATTCAAACAACACCAAACTGAACTTACACCCTGAACCAAGCCCTTCCTGAAGTCATCCCTATTCTTGGGCCTCTCAGTTCTTTATCCCTTACTAATGCCTTTGCATCTCCTGATTTTCTTTAAAGAAGCCAAAAGAATTCTCATTCAGCCCATTGCATTTGCTTTTACTTCTACCTAGAGGGACAGGGAGCCTGGTGGGCTGCCGTCTATGGGATTGCACAGAGTCAGACACAGCTAAAGCGATTTAGCAGCAGCAGTAGCAGCAGAATGACTCCCACCCTCACATCCCAGCTATTATTACTCCTTCCTTCCCTTTTGTCAGGTCTCTTCTCAAATTATCTCCTTAGGGAAGCTCCATCTGACACTCTTCCGAAGAAGTGCTTTCTGCCATCTCCATACCCTCATCCCCCTTTCATCTTCCTAACTCTTCTCACATCTGCTATTACCTTCTGCCTCTTCCATGGTGTTATGAATTGCCATGGGCAGCAGGTGTATCTGCTTTCTCCCTGCCACATCCAACACCAAGAACCACGCCTATCACACAGCAAACACAGCAGCTATTTGCTGAATAAGGGAAATGAATCAATGAATCAAATAAATGAATCTCTAAACCCCTCTGCTCCTGGCTTAATCCAGGAATAGTTTGCCACAACCCAAAGTCTGCAAATGTTAGAGTATCATTGTGCTAGTTTTCATGAGACAAATTAAGGCTTAGATGATTAAGGAAAAAGCTGGTCAGAGTGACCATCATCAAAAAATCTACAAACAATAAATACTGGAGTGGATGTGGAAAAAAGGGAGCCCTCCTACACTGTTGGTGGGAATGTAAACTGGTGCAGCCACTATGGAGATGTAGTTTCCTTTAAAAAAAACTAAAAGCAAAAATACTATATGAGCCAGCAATCACACTACTGGGTGTATATTCTGAGAAAACAATGGTTCAAAAGGACACATGTACCCCCAATGTTCATTGTAGCACTGTTTACAACAGCAAAGACATGGAAACAACCCAAATGTCCATCAATAGCTGAATAGATAAAGAAGTGATGCATATATATACAATGTAATGCTACTCAGCCATACAAAGAAATGAAATTAGGTCATTCGTGTATATATACACACATATTTGTATGGTTTTTAAAATTTCTGGATTTGTCATTCTGCCAAATTCATGCAACAGAAAGATACTACATTTTTGAAACAAGCTAGCAAGTCCTATAGACAGACCACTCACAGTTGAATAGGCAATTGTGTAAAGAAACAAAGAAACAGTAACAGTGCACATGAAAAGGACTAGGAAGGAAGAGTAAGCTAGATTTCAAACTTTTTCACCTATTTTCAATTCTACAGTTGTCATTCTTTCCCAAGTCATGGTCATCTTTCCTTAAGACCATTGCCATAAATTCCTAACTACATCCTCCTTCTTTTCTCTCTCTTCTACCTGTTAACACACTGCAGCCAAGATGAACATTTAAGACGCAAACTGGTTCTTATCCTCCTACTGTTAAGTACTAAATGAATGTTTAAGCCCAGATGTTTCAGAAAGCAGAGCCTAAGGCAAAACCTTATATGTAAAGACTACATGTACACACTGTTAGATGTAAAATGGATAACCGACATGGGCCTACTACATAGTGCATGAACCCTGCCCAGTGTTATGTGACAGCCAGGATGGGAGGGGAGTTAGAGGGAGAAGGGATAGATGCATATGTATGGTTGTCTGCCTTCACTTTCACCTGAAACGATCACAATGTCACTTGTTAATCAGCTATTCTCCAATACAAAATTAAAAGTTTTTAAGAAAATGACAGCGTTGAGGAGTTCAATGCCACAAAAGCCAGAATGAGGGAAAAGGGAGAGGGGGGAAGCAGGAAAGGAGAGAGGGAAAATAGGATGGTATGCAACTGACCCTTGCCCAGTCCCAAGTAACATGTCAACTCAATGCCACACGACCATCCGCCAGTGGGCCTTGTGAACTGTGATGTCTCAAGACAGTCTGTGAAAGGGAGGGTTGATTGGAGAGATGAAGAGACTTTTTCTTCTGTCTCCCCTATCTGTCAAAGATTTGTTCCTCAGTGCTTTATCTCCCCCATACTTCCAGTCTGGACAAGTATGGAATCTTGAAATGATTATATCTCAGCAGCCACAGAAAGGAAAACCCTGGTGCTGGAAATGTAACAGGGGTGCCTAAGATGCAGTGAACATGGGATGTTCCAGGAAAATTGATTTTGCAGTTACCAGGAATGGAGCAGAAGTTGTGGCCAACAGCCTTGGACACAGTGAGGCTGAAAGGATCTGAGATGGTATTAAAGAGCTGCCTGATAGAATGAGTTAATATAGAGTGCCTTCTTGTCTTATTGGAAGCATCCAACAAATGTTATTGGTCTATTACTTATAATTAGTACAGATGAAACATTTGAAACAGGGGCATGGTAGTTATAAATGTTATAAATAGCACTCAGTAGACACATGGAGACTTCATACATTCATTAATTATGCTTTCTTCAATTCCAGTTAAGAATGTCCATTGATTCATTGGTTTTGATTGACCATTCACCTTGTACAAGACAGTGCCTGGGACCAGTGATCACAGTAGTGAACAATTTGATATGTCTTCTGTCCTCATGAGAAGAAAGAGCCAAACACATGATTCTGAATTAAATCACAACTTTGATGGATAAATACAGGGCTCTCTGGGACCATATAAAGGAGGGATATGACCTCGTCTTAGAAGGAGATTATCCAAAAGAATCCACTTGCCAATGCAGGTGACACAAGAGATGCAGATTCAACCCTGGGTCGGGAAGATCAACTAAAGGAGGAAGTGGCCACAAAGAAGCAGACATGATTGAGCAAATGAGCACACATGGAGAAGTGACACTTCAGTTGAGAAAAAGAAAGAGAAAGAGCTTGGTGGACAGCAGTGGCAGCATAGGTATGGTGGTTAATTAAATGTGTTAACTTGGCTAGGTCATGATACCTGATTTTGGGGTCAAATACCAGCCTAGATGTTGCTGTAAATGTATTTGTTAGAAGACACTAACATTTCAACCAATACCAGTTCAGTTCATTCTCTCAGTCGTGTCCGNGTCCAACCCTTTGCAACCCCATGGACTGGGAAGCTTCTCTGTCCACAGGGTTCTCCAGGCAAGAATACTGGAGTGGGTTGCCATTTCCTTCTCCAACAATCCTACTTCCAAATATGACTAAAGGAAACTTGTAAATCATGAAAAGTTGACCACTCCAAAAGGAAAACAAAGGCAAAATTATTTTTTATTACTGCTTTATTTGCTCAAAATAATGTGAGTCATTCATATTGATGCTATAATTTATCCATTTCTTGCTGATGGACACTTGGGTTATATCCAGTGTTTTTGGTATTACAAACATGATTGAGGATCTTCTTATGTGTGCCCTTGGGGAATATGTGCAAGAAATTCTGAAGGGTTTGTATTCAGTTCAGGCACAGGGTTAGAAATTTTGCACATCCTCAACTTTATAATGCCAGTTTCTTTCCAAAGTGCTTATTGTTATTGTTTAGTCACCAAGTCATGTTCAACTCTGCGAACTCATGGACTGTAGCCCACCAAGCTCTTCTATCCATGGTATTTCCCAGGCAAGGTTACTGGAGTGGGTTTCCATTTCCTTCTCCAGGATATCTTCACATCTCCTACAATGGCAGGAGGACTTTTTTTTTTTACCACTGAGCCACCAGAGAAGCTTGTACCAAAGTATATTCCCACCTATATGAATTGTGGGAAGGTTTACTTTCCCCGGAACACTTGAGATTGTCAGGCTCTAAAATATGCCAATTAGTTGGGACTAAAAAGGCATCTCATTGGAAATTTCATTTGCATTTCATAATTTTAATGATGCTGAATCTTTGTTATTGCTAGGCTGTGCTGTCATGTCCAACTCTTTGCTACCCCATGAACTGTAGCCTGCCAGGCTCCATTGTCCATGGGATTTTCCAGTTAAGAATACTGGAGTGAGTTGCTCTTTCCTCCCCTAGGGGATCTTCCCAACCCAGGGATCAAACCTCCATCTCCTGCGTTGCACTGCATGTCACTGAGTCATGAGTCTTTTTTTATGTTTATTGACAATTCTTTTCTGTGAAGAGTTTGTTTGCACCTTTGTTTCAGGAGTGAGTTTTTAACTTCCAAATGTATGGGAAATTTATGCTTCTTTTAGTTTGTATTTATCATTTATATCTATGAAGTTTATATATATATGTAAACTAAATATACAAACTAAAACAAAAAAAAATATATATATATATAATGAACAGAGAATGTCATCTAAATGAAACCAGTTCCCTGAAATTTGTTAAGACTTACTCTGTGGCCTATAGCTTTTTGACACTGATTAAATTTATAAATGTTCATGTATTGAAAAGAATAAATATTTTCCAGTTCTATATTGGATCAAACTGATTTATGTATTCTCTCTACATCTGTTAGATCAAGCTTATCTATTGCTTGTTTTATCTACTTGATCTATCCAATGCTAACAATAATATATTAAAATAGCCAATTTTGTTGATATATCATCTGTTTTTTCTTGCATTTGTGGAAACTTGCTTTAATAAATTTTGAACTTACAATACTCAATGTATGTAAGTTTATAATTGTATTTTTCTGGTGATTTGATCCTTTAATCCTTACTTAGTCACACAAACTTTATCTGATTATTATTTTTCTACTCTATTATTTTGTACTCTTTCTCTTACAGCTATTCTTATACTTATGGTTAAAGATCTACACATTGTAAACAACATTTTGCTGCCTGAGAAATGCTGAAATGTTGAAAAAGGTCAATAAAGCTAAATGGTAATTCTGTTGAAAGTCAGAAAAAAATTTCCACCTTTGGCAAGAGTGGTAACTGTCTGTCACATTTTTTGTTATTCCTGATAAAAATGGATTTAGTTTTATCATCTTCGTTTCTGTTTTGTTTCTTTGTTGTGCTGCTTTCTGTCCTTCTCCTTTCTTTACTTCTCTTGCATTTATTAATTTCTTTCTTTCTCTGTCTTTTCTCCCTTATTTTTGGAAGGTATATGCTCCTAACTCTTCTTTAAATGGTTACTTATTTCTTAACTTTCATATTTTACTTAATAAGAGTAAATACATCAGTGTATTTACTCTTTTTTTAGACAATTCAAAGACCTTAGTGTTCAAACTGTAATCAGTCTCATACACACACACACACACACACACACACACACACACATGCACACAAGCTCCTCATCTTATTTTTCCTAATACCCTCAGTGTAAAGGTTATTATAACATGCTTACAATTTCTTTTGCTCACCAACTTTTTAAGAAAACCATGCCTTTCTTCTGGAATCACTGTTTTGTTTTGTTTTGTTTTGTTTCAGTAATTCCGTTTTATTTGCCTGAAAATGTCTTCTTACAATGTTTTGTAGGCTATCTAGTTCTAGGTAAATGATTATTATTCCTCAATATTTTAAATATATCGCTTCTTCACATTCTTCTGTCAAATTCCTGTATTTCTGTCTTTGATGTTTAGTAGCTTCACTGTCAGAGAAGGAAATGGCAACCCACTCCAGTGTTCTTGCCTGGAGAATCCCAGGGATGGGGGGGAGCCTGGTGGGCTGCCGTCTATGGGGTCACACAGAGTCGGACACGACTGAAGCAACTTAGCAGCAGCAGCAGTAGTGTATGTAAACGATTGGTAATGCATTCCCCCATGGATTAAACTCAAAGTTCTTTATATTCAGACCCTTAACTTAACTAGCAGCTCGGTTGGTAAAGAATCTGCCTGCAATGCAGGAGATTCCGGTTGGATTCCTGGTTCGGAAAGATCCCCTGAAAAAGGGAAAGGCTACCCACTCCAGTATTCTGGAAAATTCCATGGACGACTGTATAGTCCATTGGGTGGCGAAGGGTCAGACACAACTGACCAATTTTCACTTCACTTTCAACTTAACCAGAGAGCTGTCTTGAGGGAGAGTCTCAAGGGAAACTCTTACCACCTATGAAGCCATAGACACTTCAGCTGTCAGTTTTTCATTTTGAAGAATGCCTTCCCACCAAATCTAGCCAAATAGCTCTTTTACTGTGGTTTTAGGATACCTGCCTGTTTGAGCGCTCAAATACTCATTAATCTGGAATAATGGACCAATCCTGGGGTTATTTTTCTTTCTTATGTTATATTCTTCACTCCTTATCAGATTTTTCATTACTTTCTTAACAGATTACCCTTGCACCTTTAACTATTTTTTCTTTGAATAATGTATTGTTAAGTGTTTTGTATTTTAAGGACATTTTAAATATTTCGTTTTTGAAAATGAGCATCAAATGAGAATTTGATGCTTAATCTAAGAAATTAATTTAAATTCTAGGAGAATTTAACTCAATGAATATGTATGATAATGTGACAGTAGATTTTTAACTAACTAGTTAATAAATAAAAATATTTAAAGTAGATTGTTTGTTTCATTCTCTATTTGATACTACTACTGCATACATCTACAAAAAGGCTAGTTGAATTTTCATCCAATTTGTTGAAGTAGGTTGTGCGGATTAAAAGTAGGACCATGTAGAAACAAAAAGCAGTGATTTCCAGGGAACTTTAAAAAGTAACAAGATCCCAGTTGAAAAGGTGATAGCAAATGAACTATTTCTCCTAACTGAATGGTCAGCAGTGACAGGGATTTATTTGTTTAATGATAGGTGGAATAGTTATTTGTTCATTTTTTTCATAATCAAAATAAGGAAATCTTAACAAAAAAGCTAAATCTACTTCATGGGTGTTATGTAAGTTTTCCCTAAGCTAAAATTAAGTATAATTTACCTAAGCCATTTTGGCTTAGTAAACATAATTTTAAGCAAGCATTATTTATATCTCACTTTATTTTATGTTATTTCCATAAAGAATCTGTATGTGAAGGATAAAACTGTATATTTTCTAAGTTAGATCCTCAGAATACCTACCTTTAAATAGAGATGAGAACATATTTTGCAAGAGTAAATTTTCAGCAAGAAAACTTTTAGACATTATACAACAATGTTTTCAATGACTTCTTGGTGCTGCAAAAAATCATTCCTCCTAATTTGTAAGGGTGACTTGGTCCATAAATGGATTACTCCATTGTCTGCACAGAATCTGAAATTCTGACCTTACACAAAAATTAGGGAACTGTTTCCTGAAAATATTAATAAATAAATTTCTAGCTTTTATATTTATATAAAGTGAGCAAATGTATTTTGAGGACCCAGATAATCAGTTTTAAGGAAGTGAATCTACTTATTCACCTTTGAGACAGGTAGGAGCGTGAAGAATATGCTACAGATTACCTGCATGGTTAAAAGCATGGAGCACTTCCAGAATTCAGATAGACAGTACCAGACAGCCTGGGGAAGGCATGCCAATTTTACAGCAACTGGATATATACACAATAAAGCATGAGTGATTTTCTAGGGAAATCTTTGTTAAAATTATGAAATCTTGCCCCACTAATGAGAGTGAGTCACTATTTACACATTGATTTTATGACTACATCCTGATGGGAGGAAAATTCAGCCTTTATTAAGTCCAAGCCCTGTAATGCACCACTGAAACTAGAAAAAAGTAGGTTGTCACAATGATCTAAACACACACAAAGAAAAATTCCAGTGCTTCAAATTCTGCATCAAGAAACTACACAAGGAGAAAAAAAAATGCTTGATTCCAAAATATACTAAGTTCTCTTACTGATCAAATATTCAAATGCCAACTTAGTTCGCATGAAACAAAAGTTTGCAATGCAATAAGGTAATTTCTCTGAAAGTTCTCGTACTCTAGTTTCCACATTCAGAATAAATTTAGGATGCCAGTTCTATTTCAAGTGGAAGGAAGGATTGATACTTCATCCCTGGTACTCTGTTCTTTCCTAAAATGCTTTGCATTGTTAGTTATATTCGGTAAACCAGAACTGATCATGAAATCTGAAAAATAAAATGTAGAAAGTGACATTTATTTTTTTAACTTTGATACTAGTGAATGTTTTTATAATTTGATTGCTCAAATTCAAGATGTTATTAAGAATAAAGAGAGTTTTAAAAATCATTGTGTAAGAATTTACACCTTCAGTATGCTTACACCATTATTGTGGTTTCTTTGGAAGTAGTCAGCTGTTCAAATCCTGCTGCCACTGTTCCATGAATATTTACATTTTCTCAGTCAGTAGTGACTCAAATGGATCTGATGTCCATTTCTTTCTATGTCGTTATAAATCAGTATTTTTTTTAAACAGGTATTCTTGTAATATACATTCCCTTTCTGTTTCACACTACTTATATTATTTTCATCAGCATTGTGCTTGACTTGGCCTTCAAGTCACCCCATAAGCTTGTTTCAGAGAGCTTGAGTAATTTTGTTGACTTCTACCCCATGATTGGGCTTCCCTGATAGCTCAGCAGGTAAAGAATCCACCTGCAATGCAGGAGACACAGAAGATGCAGGTTCGATCCCTGGGTAAGGAAGATCCCCTGGAGAAGGGCATGGCAACCCACTCCTGCATCTTCCCTGGCAAATCCCATAAACTGAGGACCCTGGCAGGCTACACTCCAAAGGGTTGTAAAGAGTTGGACATGACGGAGCAACTATGCATGCACTCACCCCATGATTAACATATTCACTCTTCAGTTCAATACTTATTGAGTGGCTACCATATCCAAGGTACTTCTACATGCTAGGAATGTGGAATAATACTAAAGAAAAAACAGAAGTTCAGCATTCATGAAGCTTACAGTCTAGTGGGAAGAGATATACAACAAACAATTAAGTAAACTTTATGGGATGTCAGATAACAAGCACTCTAAATAAAAATAAAGCCCGGAAAAGAGAGCCTTTTCAGGAGATAGTGAGAGGATACTTGCAGTATTTAAAATGATTAGAGAAAACATCAGATATATTTGAGCAAATGTTGGAAAGAAGTGAAGAAACAGGGCACAAAGTTCTCTAGGGGAAGAAGGTTCTATATACATGAAACAAAAACAAAGAATCAGAATAAGGAATGTGCATGGTGTGTTCAAGGAGCAGCAAGAAATATTTAGCCTCAGTCACTTGAATGATCAAGATTGCTAGGAGAAATATCAATAACCTCAGATATGCAGATGACACCACCCTTATGGCAGAAAGTGAAGAAGAACTAAAGATTGTCTTGATGAAAATGAAGGAGGAGAGTAAAAACGTTGGCTTAAAGCTCAACATTCAGAAAATGAAGATCCTGACATCCGGTCTCATCAATTCATGGCAGATAGATGGGGAAACAGTGGAAACAGTGGCTGAGTTTATTTTTCTGGACTCCAAAACCACTGCAGATGGCAACTGCAGCCATGAAATTAAAAGACACTTGCTCCTTGGAAGGAAAGTTATGACCAACCTAGACATCGTATTAAAAAGCAGAGACATTATTTTGCCAACAAAGGTCCGTCTAGTCAAGGCTATGGTTTTTCCAGTGGTCACGTATGGATATGAGAGTTGGACTGTGAAGAAACCTGAGGGCCAAAGAATTGATGCTTTTGAACTGTGGTGTTGGAGAAGACTCTTGAGGGTCCCTTGGACTGCAAGGAAATCCAGCCAGTCCATCCTAAAGGAGATCACTCCTGGGTTTTCATTGGAAAATTTGATGCTGAAGCTGAAACTGTAATACTTTGGCCACCTGATGTGAAGAGCTGACTCATTAGAAAAGACCATGATGCTGGGAAAGATTGAGGGCAGGAGGAGAAGGAGACTACAGAGGATGAGATGGTTGGATGGCATCATTGACTCGATGCCCATGGATTTGGGTGGACTCCAGGAGTTGGTGATGGACAGGGAGGCCTGGTGTGCTGCAATTCATGGGGTTGCAAAGAGTTGGACCCGACTCAATGACTGAACTGAACTTGAATGATGAATTTTTGAACATACTGAGAAAGGCAGGACTAAAGGACGATAAGGTCTCAGGTGGGGAAGGGCATCAAAATTTCATGTTTGAAAGTGTCCTTTTGAGATGTGTACTAGACATCCAAATGGGGATATCAAATATCAAGTTGTTTATATCCTTGTGAAATTATGGGAGATGAAAAAATCCTAAAACTTCTAATGTATAACCTGAGGATATCTAGCTGGATTATGTGTATCCTGGGAATACACATAAGATTTTCAAAGGAATATTCAGACTGAGATACTTTTGAGGCAGTCACATTGATATAAATAATCATGACTAGAATTGACTGACCTGATATTCTTCAGCTGAGCAACCTGGATGTTTTTATTTTCAACCTCTCCTTTCAAAATATTTCACCTTAAGAGTTCCTTGGAGATCCAGTAGTAAGGACTCTTGGACTCGGCGCTTTCACTGCTTTGGCCCGAGTTCAAACCCTGGTTGGGGGACTAAGATCCCACAAGCCACACAACATGGCCAAAAAATTAGGTATTGCACCTTTATGCACTTTACATATGATATACTTTTCACACATTTTGAATCTTCCTATGCTGCATTGCCTCAGGTGTTAACACCTTGGGATTCAAAACAAGGGGGAGTTTGAAAGTATTACTGTCTAATTGGATTTTAATGGCTGACAACAAATTTTTATACATGTCAGGTGGTTTCCAGTTTTTTTTTTCCACAAAATTAGACGGAATCAATACAGTTATTACCAAAAATATTAAAAGTAATTTGTGATGATAGATCATTTAATTAGGGAGTGTAAAGTTTTGAAATGTAGTTGAACAACTAAGTGACATTTTTATAAGGAAACTGCCCCTATCACCATCGTGGTGAATAGTGTTCCATAGAGAGCACACACAGAAACAGTGAAAAGGAGGAAGAGATGCGGAGCACAGTAATAATACATAATAGTCACTGACAGAAGCATGAACTAGTGAAAAAAGAAAGATCCCCACAAATCATTAAGAAACATGCATGATTATATAGGAAAGGGAAGAAAAGATCTTGATTGGGAGGGATGGGGGAGCTTCTATGCTGTGTAAACGCTCAACTTTGTCTCTGGAATGTTGGTTACATGAGTCTGTGTTGTGACAAATTCTTGAGCTGTACATCCTTGTCGTGAATTTTTCTAAAAGTATAATTCACAATAAATGGCTTTAAATTACACCAAGGCAAAATTCTGTGTTGGGACTGCAATGGAAATAATAGTCTGAGGAGAAAAGAGAAGGGTTTATCATTTCCTACTGCAAAGAAAGCCATGTTTATGTACTTTAAAATAAAGGTGTGTATAAAATTGCTATAATATTAGTATTTCCCTGGATATATTTGTCAGTGTGATGTCATGGTTCTATGCAAAATGGCCCTATTTAAAATATGTTACCACATAACTTTTGCAACTATGTAAACTTATCAGTGACTTCACTTTCACTTTTCACTTTCATGCATTGGAGAAGGAAATGGCAACCCACTCCAGTGTTCTTGCCTGGAGAATCCCAGGGACGAGGGAGCCTGGTGGGCTGCCGTCTATGGGGTCGCACAGAGTCAGACACGACTGAAGCAACTTAGTAGCAGCAGCAGCAGCAAACTTAAGATGAAAATCTTTAGATAGCAACTAAAATTAGGAATGGGCAAGGAGAGGTACCAACGAAAGGCTTGAAGACCTCTGGTTTAGAGGTCACGAGTATGAGGAGCTAGAGTAAAGCATTCTGAGGTTGAGCTGCCAAGAGAACAGAAGGAAAACTAGGAGAGCACTGTTCTCTGGGAGCAGTGTTTCTACCAGGAAAGGTTGATCAGCTCCAACCAACACGGCACTGTTGGAAGTTTAACTAAAATGAGGACTGAGAATTCATCACTGGGTTCGGTAATGAGTAGCCATAGGTGACCTTGATTGAGCTCTTTTGGGACAGTTGTGGGCAAAAAGCCTAACTGAAGTATATTCAAGAGAAAATAGGATGAGAGGCATTTAGGACCGCAAGCATGGACTAACCTTTCAAGGATTTTTGGTTTTTTAAAGGGACATAGTTGGAAGGCAGTGTGAAGTTAAATGGGTTTTTAACTTGTTTGTTTAGTTGAGAGACATGACCACATGTTTGTAAGCTGGTGGCAAATTCCAGGTTAAAAAAATTGACAATGCTAGGCCAAAAGAGGGATTGGCGGAGCTTTATTCTCGAGCAGGTGAGAAGCGATGGTATCTGGAGTATAAGTGGAGGGTTTAGCCTTACCTGCAAGTAGTTCTTTTGTAGTTAAAACAAGGAAGACATGTATGGATAGAGTTGGAAGTTGGATGGATGTGTTTTAAGGGTTGTGTGGCATTTCTCTCTGAGTGTTATCGTTTCAGTGTAATTGGAACAAGATCGTCACCCTAGAGTGAGAAATTGGAGGAACTTTGGGGGATTGAAGAAAAAATAGAAACTGTGAAAGAGTCATTTGGAGGGTGAGAGACTAAATAGAATATGGGCATGGTCACTTGAGGTTAGTGATCGTGAATCCAGAAGTGTTGCCCAAGTAAGCATAGTTTTTGTTTGTTTTTTAGCCCTCTTTAGCCATGTTCATTTTTTCCCTCCAGCTACAGATACAGATGTGGAATAAGCAAACTATTGCATCCGATCAGTGTTGGACCTTGCTCAATATTTAGTTCACTCTCCTCCTTCACCCTCATCAAGAGGCTCCTTAGTTCCTTTTAGTTTTCTGCCATAAGGGTGATATTATCTGCGTATCTGAGGTTGTTGATGTTTCTCCCATCTATTTTGATTCCAGCTTGTAATTCATCCAGCCTGCATTTCTCATAATGTGCTCAGTGTATAGATTAAACAAACAGGTGACACCAGACAACCCTGTTGTACTCTTCTTTTGAACTTACTTAGCAAGTAGGACGCAATCAGAAAATTGCGAGTGATGAAAATGATGGTCTTGAACTTAATGTAGGTAATGAGGAAGATGATGGCATGAGGAAAGTGAAAAATAGTGAACAGCTCATAGAACCAATGGATAATGCATCATAGCTTCAAGTTTCATCAACACATTGCTGAAATCTCCCTTTCCCTTCCTTTTTCCTTGCCTCCTATTTACTGATTTTCTTATATATTTTTTTGCCTTCTTTTTTATTTCAATTCTAAATGGCCATAAACAAATTACTTAATTTCTCTATGCCTCAGTTTTCTCATCTTTTAAATAGAACCCACATCACTATATTGTAAAGATAAACTTTTAATTTTTGATTTGTAAGATACATGTAAATGTACCTGAAAGAGTGCTTGACATCCAGTATTAATGTAAATTCTATAAATGTTGGCTATTTATGCTATTATAATCATTTCTAAATATCTTTTTCTTTAAATGTTAATACACTTTGACAATGTTCCAGTGTATTACGAGAGATACTGGGTTACAAAGATGGATAGCACAGGTTCCACACTTACAATGAACTCCCAATGTTACCAATAATAAGAGAATAACTGAATAGGGTGCTCTGATATCATATGGAAATACACATCTAAGAACCTAACAATGGCCGAGGCTGATTTCTTATGGATGAAAAGGAATTAGCCAAAAGGGAAATGTTTAATGGGAATAGGAAGGCAATTCCAAGAAGGAGGAAGATATCTAAAGAAAGTATTTTAAAAACAAACAATGACATTGGAAGGCACAAGAATCCTCACAATGGACTGAGCCCGATTCAAAAAAGTTTTTAAAAAATCTGGAATTTCAATGTGTGAATGAAATATATTTCAGAACTGTCTTCATTTACATACAGATGGGAATATCAGACCACCTGACCTGTCTCTTGAGAAATCTGTATGCAGNGGGTTGCCAGTCCCTTCTCCAGGGAATCTTCCCAACCCAGGGATCAAACCAAGGTCTCCTGCATTGCAGGCAGATCCTTCACCGTCTGAACCGCTAGGGAAGCCTGCTTCATGTAGAAGGCAAGTCCTTTTGCTTGAACTCAATGCTGGGAGAGATTTTCTTTGTTAATATTGAAATTGCTTAATTAATCTCTTACATCTTTTACAACTTTCCATTCTTCTCCATACAAAATAGACAAATTGTCAATAAGCACATAAAAAGATGCCCAGCATCATAGGTCATTAAGGATGTGTAAGTCAAAACCACAATGAGATACCACTTCACATCCACCTGGATAACTATAATCAAAAAGACAATAACAAGTGCTTAGAATGATATAGAAACTTTGGAACCCCCTTATATTGCTGGTAGGAATGGTGCAGCCACTTTGGAAAATATTTGGTGGTTCTTCAAAAAATTGTACATGGAGTTACCATATGATCCAGCAATTTCATTCTTGGTTATATATCCAATAAAATGGAAAATGCATCTACACAAATGTTCATAGCAGTATTATTCACAATAACCAAAAATAGAAAACAGCTTTTTTTCAGACTTTATTTATTTTTATTTTGTTCACTTTATTTAAATTGCAGGCTTATTACTTTACAATATTGTAGTGGTTTTTGCCATACTTGACATGAATCTGCCATGGGTGTACATATATTCNAGATGGCTGGATGGCATCACTGACTCGATGGACATGAGTCTGAGTGAACTCCGGGAGTTGGTGATGGACAGGGAAGCCTGGCATGCTGCGATCATGGGGTCGCAAAGAGTCGGACACGACTGAGCTACTGAATTGAACTGAACTGAAGGGCTACTTACTAGTAACCTGCTGAGTGAGTTATTAAATACCAATGTATTTTTTAATTTTATATTAAAATTAGCTTATTTCAAAGAGTTTTCTGAAATGCTCTATTTTAGTATTTTACTAAGAAATTTGAATTTCAAGAAATGCTTAGCAAAGTACCCTAACTGTTATTGCATGTTCACAGATATAGAATATTTCTGAAAAATTCAAAAAACGTGCTTTGCTATCAGTGCATCACAGTGTTAAGGGATTTAGTGGTGGTTTTCCTCTGCTGTTCTTGCAAAAAATGTATGTTGATTTGTCTTTATCAGTATTTGTGGCAAATGTTCAACCAATTTGATAATATATTGCCACCCATATTTATGTTTGGGGATTATATTTTTCCAATAACTAAACCTTCAGAATTGTATGCACTGAAATTTAAATATAAAACACTCATTTTTTATACTAAACTAGATATACAATTAACTTCCCACAAATTTCTTGTAACTGGCTTTTTCTTGGTGACATGCTACCTCACACTGAATACTACTCAAAAAATCTTGCAACCTATTATCAAGATAAGCTGTAATTAAATCAGTGAGTAATTTTTAAATTTAGAGCATATTTTTAATAATGTAAGAATGATGTATACAATCTCAATTATTTTTTATAAAGTAAATAACTAGCTGTTTATATGTGTTGCTAGCAGCAAGGTTTCTGCTAAGAATTATTTCTTCTCCAATTTTTTTTTCTCAGTTAGCAGTTGGAATAAAGTGGGGTTTTATGATCCTCAGAGTTTCTGTCATTATGGTAGAGAGAATAATGTTCTGCCTGAGGCTTCCCTGGTGGCTCAAATGGTAAAGAATCTGCTTGCAATGCAGGAGACTGGGGTTTGATCCCTGGGTTTGGGAAGATCACCTGGAGAAGGAAATGGCAACTCACTCCAGTATTCTTGTCTGGAAAATTCTATGGACAGAGGAACCTGGTAGGCTACAGTCCTCAGGGTCACATATTGTTGAACACGACTGAGCAAGTAACATTTCACCTTTTTCAAAGATGTCCACTTCCTAACTGGGTCCACTCTTAAGTGTGACTGTGTTATCTCACACATTTAAGAGGACTTTGCAATGAAATTAAGTTAAGGGTCTTGCTATGGAGCTATTATCTTGGGTTATCTGGATGTTCCCAGTGTAGCCACAAAAGCCTTGTAAGTGGAGGGATGAAGGAGAATTAGAGTTACAGAAGGAGATGTGACAATGGGAAAGGAAATCACAGAGAGGGATTTGAAGTTGCTACACCCCTTGCTTGGAAGACAGGAGAAGAAATCACAAGCCAAGGAATACAAGTGGCCTTATGAAACCAGAAAAGTCAAGGAAATATTCTCCTAGAGCCTCCAGAAAGGATGCAGCCCTAGGTACAATTTGATTTTAGGGTTTCTGAACTCAAGAACTGTAAGATAATAAATTGTTGTTTTGGTGATTTATTCCAGCAGCAACAGAAAAGTAATATAGTCCAACTGAACGTACTGCAACCATTTAAAAATTGAGAACGGTCATGACAAGCATATCTGAATATAGCCTAGACTTGAGCTTCCCAGGTGGCAATAGTGGTAAAGAACCCATCCATCAAAGCAGGAGACATAAGAGACAAGGGTTTGATCCCTGGGTGGGGAAGATTCCCTGGAGGAGGAAATGGCAGTCCACTCCAGTATTCCTGCCTGGAGAATCCCATGAACAAAGGAGCCTGGTGGGCTACAGTCCATAAGAGTTACAAAGAGCCAAACACAACTGAAGTGACTTACCACTGAGAATCTCTCTGGACCTACTAGACACAAAAAACCACTTGAAGGCTACTCTGAATCCAGCTCTGAATTCAGAAATGATCTGCTTTGCACGGGGAGCTGTGGGAGAGAATATCAGATCTAATTTCATGCTTTGACTCTTCAAATCTTATAAACACATAAGTAGGGAAATATGGCATTGTGTGTGAATCAACATTTATTGAATCATCCCTGGTTACTCAGAACCATATCAGCCCTCACTGTGCTGCCTTCGATCTACATGACCTGAAACAGCAGAGTTAGAGAGCCCATGTTCAAATCCATTCCCAAACATGTTTGTCTAACCACTGTAAAGTCATACACAAAAATTATTAATTGTATTATTCATCCATTTTAGTCACTCCTTAAATGGAATAATAGAGAGTTTTTATATTTCCCATATAGTTAAAAAGCAAGAAGTGAAAGTGGAATATTATTAAGTAAAATATTCCAGTAGAAGTTCATAAAATGCTATAATCTGTCTAAAGATATATGACATACCCTTGGTAACAGTAATGGAGTAAATATCAGCTGTAGAAATGAATTTCTTCTAAAGCAGCCCTAGAAATGTGCTAATCTGTGGAAATTTACAGATATCTTTAACAAATTGCCAAATTTCATTCCTTAAATAAGGACTATTGCTTTGGTTTGGAATTTTAATAGTTTAGAGATTGAGAAATATATAAACATTTCAAATCGCTTAACCATGAGTCCACTAAGCATTTAGTAATAGAAGAAAAGTTATGACCAACCTAGATAGCATATTGAAAAGCAGAGACATTACTTTGCCAACAAAGGTCNGCTGGATGGCATCACTGACTCGATGGAAGTGAATCTGGGTGAACTCCGGGAGTTGGTGATAGACAGGGAGGCCTGGCATGCTGCCATTCATGGGGTCGCAAAGAGTCGGACACAACTGAGCGACTGAAATGAACTCAACTGAACTGAATAAACACAATGTCTGATTAACTGTTTCAAATGCTTCCATAAACAAGTTTTTAATACATTTTTAAAGTTTTTTCTAGTTGCTTTTCCAAAGTTGAATATTTTGAAGATAGACTAGCCTAACATGTTCTCCTTAAAGAGAAGGGTCTAAATGTGCTTTTAGTGAAGAACTAAGAGTGGCATCGCTCTTAGATTCTTGTTATTTTTTCATTTTATAGTAATAACACTTTTTGAGAGATGTGCTATTGAATGAAGCTATTGAATGATGTGCTATTGATGAAGCTATTGCTCAAAAAAAAGTACTGGACAACTGATTCACTGAGTTCACACAGAAAGTGTGATTTGGATATAGGCCTGTCTCACAGCAGAGCTGGAGCTGAATCTGCCAGTGAGACTTCTAGCTTTATTCTTTCTTTCATCCCTCTGCAATGTTGGTTTTGCAGAGAAAGTGATATCAGATATTTGCAAGCAATAACAATCATATATTACTGCAATAATAAATTTTATCAAATCATCCCGACACTGATGGATCAGAATACCAGTTATTCATCCATGCTTACACATCTATAGATCAACTGAGGATTGGTTGACCTATACTGGCCTTAACTGGACTTATTTTCATTGGCCAAAGCAAACCACACAACAAAGTTTAATATCAATAAAATGGCCAAGTGGGAGGAAAAAGAAAGAGAACATTTGCTAAATAATAATCTAAATTGTTAAAGACTCTAACTTAAGCCAAAATTCAATTTATTGCAAAGATACAGCATAGCTCAAAGGAGCAAAGGAAGAGCTGAAGAATCAGGTTAGGCTTATAAAGGAAAGAGAATGGATCCAGTTGTCTATGTAGCAGGAACCAAAAGATATTCTCTGTAGCCACTGTTCCCTGGTGAATGAGCACCACAATTTTTATCCCTTTGTGTTACTCCAATCAAGTCTGAAATTCCAAGGAGAGCACATCTGTTGGCCCTTGATTGGTTCATGTACCGGTTCCTTGGGTTGGCTATCAGGTAGTGGTGATACAAAAACCAACTCATTTTTATTTTCTTTCCCATCTGCCATCCAAGATGAAGTGTCAGCTTCATTTTAAGGAGGGTGCCCCTGGAGTTGGTAGGACAGACAGCCAACTTTGTTAGGAGTTAACATAGATAATTAGATCTTGGCCGTTTATAGCTAGTAGGAGAGAGGAAACTTCTGTCCTACTGTCCTAAGCATGAGACTGAAATTAACTGTGAATGGTTGTGAGACCATGGAATTAGAAAATGATGATTTGTATGACTGTACTTATCGTTGGAGAAAATGGCCATCTTTTCTCTACTCCTGTACAATGCACAGGGAAAGAAAATACCCAGATGATTATCTGAGTACCTTTAACAAGAGTGCAAGGAAAAATAAATGCAAAGAAGCAATAAACTAATGTCACTATACATAGCAAACACCACAAGTTCGGAATTTACTGAAATCTTCCCTGTCATTCAGAGATTTATGTAACACATACTATGAAAAATATTACAAAAAATACAAGAACATATAATTCTAGATATCTACAGAGGGGATAAAGGGTAACACCAAATAAACCATGAATAAGGGATGCTGAGTTCCTCATAGTGTAACAATACTTTCTGATATTTAAAAAAAACTGTCATTAATTTAAAAATATAGATTGCATATATTTAGACAGAGAGGTATTATGTATGTAGATTTGGGTACCATATACACAAGCATGCATACCTAATATGTAAAACATGATGTGGATATTTTCATTCTGGTCACTAGATGGGGACTGATACTAGAATTACATTTAATTTTGTTCTAAATTTTTATTTTAAAGTATATCATATTTGTAGCAAAATATCACATCTTTCTTCTTAATTTAATATATAATTTTGAATGTTTTAAAAAAATAACTTCCTAAAAATATAATAGGAATTATCAATGTTTTTCATTTTCTTTTAGTTATACTTTTGGATGAACTGTAACATTTTGTGCATTTTGAATAATAAACAATCTTTTTATTTGTTCTTTCAAATGTACAAATTGAGATTGTGATAGGAATAGATAATGCAAAAGTGCAGATCAAGGAATAGAATAAATAGAAAATCTTCAAAGGAACTATCTGCTTAAAATTTTTAAAATCTGACCCAAAGTAAGCGAGCAAAAGTGCATAAAATTTACAAATAAGGCCTTATATTTTCTTTCTTTAATGATGATTTACCAATTGTAATAATAAAAATGAACAAGAGGTCAGATGAAATCCCAACAGCCTTATTTCTGAATATGTAAATATCAGTTCAAAACAATGAGAATGAAAAGAAAATTATCCACAATAAATTCACAACTCAGAAAAAACAAATACACCCTTTAATGATCTCCTGATTAAAGAATGATGAGAAGTACATTTATAAAATAGACAAGTTGACAGAAAACCTCAGAAATTACTGTGTGGTTCAGATTATGATCTTGGAAAATGGCTGTCACTTCCTTCTGACAGCATGAGAGTGTTTCCGTGAAACACAATCTGACTCAAGTTAATGATTATACAGTTTTATTGGATATAAATGGCAGAAAATTTAGTATTAAATTTTACATCGAGATTATAGGAAGAAAAATTGTGTACATTTGGTATTTTTATTCTAAATCGATGGCAAAATATTGCTATTACATTTATTTATATGTTTCCCAATTAATCTTGACTTGACTAATGAAGGTATTCGTAACTAGATACACAAGATTGTAACTGAAGAAACACTTTGCAATAGAAAAAAATTAAAATAATTCAAAAATGCAGTTACTAGTACTCAAAAGTCTGAATAAATAACATTCAACAAAGAAAAGTAAATGCTAACATATCACTGCCAAAATAGAAAATAATATCACACACTTAATACTAACTGTGCTTGAAGTGAAGAGAAGTCGCTCAGTCGTGTCTGACTCTTTGCAACCCCGGGGACTGTAGCCCACCCGGCTCCTCCACCCATGGGATTCTCCAGGCAAGAATACTGGAGTGGGTTGCCATTTCCTTCTCCAGGGGATCTTCCCGACCCAGGGATTGAACCCAGGTCTCCCACATTGGAGGCAAATGCTTTAACCTCTAAGCCACTAACAATGCTTTTTATGACACAACAAGATCAATACTTATAAAAACAAAAGTGAAAAGTTCAGTTTATTAGACTTCATTTCCAAATTTGTTGGAAATATAACTGATCATGTAAAATAGAGTTAAAATAAAAAATAATGAGTTTTACTATCTGGGATGGAAAAATAATATTAGATTACTAGTTTAATGAGTAATAAAATAAGAAATTATAAATAAATAAAAAGTAAGTACTATTCAATATGATTATGGTAAGGATAAAAGTTATGGTGAACAACTAGTATTCACTATAATTGTTGAATTCCCAAAGGCAAATAATAGAACTGAATTCATTGGTTTTACACCTAATGGATCAAGTATGCATTTTGACTTAAGTAGTAAGAAACAGTTTTCAATCTTTAACAATGATTTAAAAGATTTTCTATTGCTGTGATAATGATGTTAACGTAACTGATCATTTTAAATGTATACAAAGTAGAATCTAGGCCTAAAACCTAGGAACATACACAGTATATAGCTAGATTTTGTTGCTAGGAGACATGACCATGACTTACAAACAGCAGTGACATTCCTTAGAAAAATTTAGAGATTACCACACAGTTCTTTTTTTTTATCTGCCCAAACATGGAACAAATAACTTGATAAAATAAATTTAATATATTGACCTTATAAACATACTTGGACACATGATAATAATGCCAACTAAATAATATTAAAGCAATCAGATTTAGTCAGGCAAGATATGAGATATCTTAGAAGAATAGAGGTAAATTAACAGAAGACTCACAAAGAGTGAAACTTGATCTTGGGTGAAGATTTAAATTAATGAGCTGTTAAGTTATTTATCATGAATTATTGCTTGTTAGTAAAAAGGTTAACAGAAACTTACCCCAAAAATCTAAATTTAGCTGTTATACTTTTTAAAATTCAAAAAATACAGATTAAAAGCTGTCTATAAAGAAGAAACAAAACTATATGTGTTTTTAAGTCAATAGAAACAATACAGGAAATATGTAGCAAAAATTACATGCAAAAAAAGTATAGGACTTCAGAATAAAGAAAACAAAATGTTTTCAGGCCTATAAAGTAGAAAGAATAATACCAATAATCACCAATTTCTAAAGAAAGTGTTTCTTGGTCTTTTTTTGTTTTTTTTTCCACAGAGTTATTGAGATATTTTCACATGCCATAAAATCCACCCATTTAAAGTGGTCAGTTCAATGATTTTTAGTATATTCACAGAGTTGTGGAACCATCACCATAATCTAATTTTGTCATATTTTTAAATAACAGCTTTATTAAGATATAATTCACATATCATAAAACTCATCTTTTAAAAGCAATTCAGTACCCTTTTGTATATTCAGTGTTGTGCAGCCATGACCCCTATCTGAATCCAGAACATTTCCTCATTCTGAACAGTAACCTCTTACCAATCCAATCACTAGTCTCTAGTCACTAGTCATTCCCTTCTCCCCTGTCCAACAGCAATTCTTTCTCCATACTTGAAAATCAGTAATCTACTTTCTGCCTCTGTGTATTTATCTTTTCTGGACATCCATATACCTTTTATGGGCTTCCCAGGTGGCTCTAATGGTAAAGAATCCGCCTGCCAAAGCAAGAGATGTAAGAGACACGGGTTTGATCCCTAGGTCAGGAAAATCCCCTGGAAGAGGAAATGGCACCATCTTCCAGTATTCTTGTCCGGAAAATTCTACAGTCAGAGGAGCCTGGCAGGCTGTAGTCCATGGGAGTCACAAAGAGCTGGACACTACTGAACACACACACGTGGCCTTTCATGTCTGTCTTCTTTCACTAAACATAATGCTTTCAAGTTTCATCCACACTGTAGCATATATCAGAACCTCACTCTTTTTACAATCCAATAATATTCATTGGTATGGATGTGCCACGTTGTATTTATCCATTCATCAGTTGATTGACATTTGGATTGTTTCCACTCTTTGAGTATTATAAATAACGCTATCATGAACATGTGTGTACATGTTTTGTGTGGATATTTGTTTTCAGTTGTCTTGTGTATATATACCTAGGAGTGGATCAGTGGATCACTGATCCATATGATAACTCCATTTTAACCTTCTGGGGAACTCCAAACTAGTTGTTAAACCAGTGACACCATTTTACATCCCTACAAGCAATGTATGAGGATTCTAATTTCTCCATATCCTTGCTAATATTTGCTGTTATCTGCCTCTTTTATTATAGTTACCTCCGTGTGGGCCGGGTGGTATGGCACTGTGGTTTGGATTTGCATTTCTGTAATGACTAGTGACGTTGAGCATCTTTTCATGTACTTATTGGTGGTGAGTAGAGCTTCTTAGCTTATTTATTCAAATTCCATGTCCCTTCATAATCAGACTTTTAAAAATCTTTTTATTGTTAACTTGTATTTCTTGTTATTTTAAGATTAAAATATGGTCATATTTTATTGAATAAATTTGACATATAAACTATGTTAATTTAAGGTATATAATGTGTTACTTTGAAATGTTTACATATTGTAATATGATTGCAGTTGTAGCCATACTTATCTCACTATATAATTACAGTATTATTATCTATATTCATTATACTGTGCATTAGATCTTTATGATGTATTTATTACTCACTGATAACACCTTAAATAACATCAAATTAAATTATACTCCTGATAGAATAGAATTTGACAAAATTGCAAAATTACTGTTCTTTTTGGTTTGCCTTATAACATGCAACTTTAAAATTTTTGATTTTATGTATTGAACTGTTAAGAAAAATATTTTTTCTATGACTTGATACTTATGGACCCCTGAATATTATTTGAACATAATATGCTAAAAATTAATAGCTTGTTTCTGAAGTTAAATATTTCTTGACAAAATTTGTTGGCAATTTCAGTTACTACTACTTCAGCAGAGCAAAATTTTTTCAAAAAATTACCTCCAATCTAAAAACTCTATTTGGAAAAGAAATGTGAGCACCTATCACCATATATTGCCGACTGAGATGGTAAAGAGTCTGCCTACAATGCTGGAGAGGGGGTTTGATCCCTGGGTCGGGAAGATCCTCTGGAGAAGGAAATGAACCCACTCCAGTACTCTTGCCTGGAAAATCCCGTGGATGGAGGAGCCCGGTAGGTTACAGTCTATGGGGTCGCAAAGAGTCAGACACGACTGAGCGACTTCACTTCACTACACTCAAACCAAACANGTCGGGAAGATCCTCTGGAGAAGGAAATGAACCCACTCCAGTACTCTTGCCTGGAAAATCCCGTGGATGGAGGAGCCCGGTAGGTTACAGTCTATGGGGTCGCAAAGAGTCAGACACGACTGAGCGACTTCACTTCACTACACTCAAACCAAACAGATTAAAAATATAAACCCAAATTATAAATGTCTGAGACTGTGAGAGACTTAAAATGATCCTTGATTCCATTCCTTTGGTAGCTATGAGGCAGAGGGAGAAAGCCACTCAGCACATAAGGAAAACATACTCCTAACTAATGCCCACTGCAGATGGGCCAAACGGGATAGAGTCAAAGATCAGGGAGAAAAGTAGTGAACTTGAGGCTTCTCTGGCAGGAAGCAAAACCAGAGTGTAATCTGGAAACATTTCTATCCCATTCTCACTTTCTAAAGGAAAAATCCCGGTAGGATTTCAGAATTGTTGTGGATCAGATTACTCCCTGCCATGTATCTTCTGTTATTCCTCTTTCTAAATGGAAGTGTTTAATACAGTTACGCCATCCCTGTTCTACTACTGTATATTTGGAGAGCATGGAAAATAAATTATTTTTTTATTCGAGAGCATCCAGAGCAAGAGAAATCATACTTAGATTGGATGTGGAGTCTACTGCATCATTCCCAAACAGCCTCAGCTTTGAACTACTACCATGGCAAAGTGGAACTTTCACCCCACTCCAGTACTCTTGCCTGAAAAGTTCCATGGACAGAGGAGCCTGGTAGGCTGCAGTCCATGGGGTCGCTAAGAGTCAGACGCAACTAAACAACTTCACTTTCACTTTTTACTTTCATGTATTGGAGAAGGAAATGGCAGCCCACTCTGGTGTTCTTGCCTGGAGAATCCCAGGGACGGGTAGCCTGGTGGGTTGCCGTCTATAGGTTCGCACAGAGTCAGACACGACTCAAGTGACTTAGCAGCTAGTATATTTTGCGTGTGAGAAGTTGACTGAGTTGAATACCTGTGACCTGAAGGGCAGAAAGTGATAGTCCTTAATGCTCTTCACCTGATATGTCTAGCTTTCAGTCTCCTGGGCATGCAGAAGATTACATATCCTGTTCCGTTTGTTGCTGAGTGGATCATGTCCCCAGATCAGGCCAGTGGGTTACCCTGTAAGAAGCAGAATGAGTTGAATACCATACAGAGATGGGAAGTGTTTATTACATTATAATGTAGATTTCTCAATGACTATAGTGTCACTAACCACATGGGCTTCTAAATAAAAATAAGCATTCTCCAAATTAAACAAACATTTAATGGTAAAACTGGTGGGAAAACATGATGAATCGTGAATATTATCTCAGACCCAGAAAGGTATGCTACTTTTCCCTGTGAAAAGCAGGCAAAGTTCTGAACCTGTGGTCTTTCTTTCCACTTATAGGATTTATGGTTACCGCTGGTAATGCAATGACTTTAGAATAACAGAAGCTAATGCGGCTCTTCATTCTCAGTTTCTCTCCAGGATACTTGGCAGTTCCTCTCAGTCTTCTAGTTGCTTTTTCCAAACAGCTGGAACTTAATTCTGCAAATACAGAGAGACAACATTGTCCCACAGCTTTTAATTGCCAATTAAGCAGGTTTCAATTTATGAATCCATCTTGTATGTGATTAAAGTAGAGGGGTTCTTTTTTAAGGTTTTTAAATGCTGTGAGTATTTTTTTTCACATTCCTTACCTGAGTAGAGAGGGTTAATAAGCTTTAACCAATAATCATAAATAAAAATATATGTCCTTATATAAGAATTGAAGAAAAATAAAATATCTATACTGGCATATTATGTATCTGGGTAAAATTTAATATTAGATATGACAAATTATCATTATAAATTAAGAAAAATATATGAGGTAAAATGCACAAATATAATAATATATGCATATACCACAAATATGTCCATGTAAGAAATATATATATGTTTATGTATCAGACNCTATACTGGCATATTATGTATCTGGGTAAAATTTAATATTAGATATGACAAATTATCATTATAAATTAAGAAAAATATATGAGGTAAAATGCACAAATATAATAATATATGCATATACCACAAATATGTCCATGTAAGAAATATATATATGTTTATGTATCAGACAGACCTATCAAGCAGATCTCTGAAATCCTCAAGTGGAAATTTTCTTAAAATAAAGGATACCATATACATGTTGGAAAACAAAATAATGTTATAAGAATTTGTCTAAATAACCCTAAACTCCTATTATGATTTCACTGCCAATCTTAAATAAATTAAATTATTTCACTGTCTATTTTTCTATGATGTTTTCAAACTGTAGTGCTGGAAGAGTCTCTTGAGAGTTCCTTGGCCTGCAAGGAGACCCAACCACTCAATCCTAAAGGAAATCAACTCTGAATATTCGCTAGAAAGACTGATGCTAAAGTTGAAGCCCCAATACTTTGGCCACCTGATGCAAAGAGCTGACTCTTTGGAAAAGACCCTGATGCTGGGAAAGACTGAAGGCAAAAGGAGAAGAGAGTGGCAGAGGATGAGATGATTGGATAGCATCATCATCAATGGACATGAACTTCAGCAAACTCCAGGAGATAGTGAAGGACCGGGAAGCCTCGTGTGCTGCAGTCCTTGGTGTCACAAAGAGTTGGACATGACTTAGCAAATGAACAACAACAAATTTTTCTGTTGAGGGGTGGGGTCGGTAGTAGTGTTTACTCATTTAATTGGCTCTGGAATAAATATTTCTCACTTGGTTCTTGCTGTACTTACAAAGTTAAATCATGTAGTATACTAAAAGAAAACAATATCTGAGTACAGTACTACTGAAGATGGCTCTTTTTGTTATTAATGGCCTGTCAGTTTGTAGGTTTCCCTCATCCCCATGACCAGTTTCTTTATCTCTCCATGAACTCAAAATTGGAGAAAGAAATATAATTTTTTCTCCCTATATTTAATATTAAAACTAGCAAACACTGATACTACTATGGTCAGCAATTTGGGCATTGAAAGTGACAGTTTACTTAAAGCAGAAAATCCTAGTATCAGTCCCACCCTGCCCGTCTCAGATAAGGGACATCACCCTCTTGTATAGTGGTTCTTAATTCTGGCTGGCTGCACATTAGACCATGTGGGAGCTTTAAAGAATTCTGATGCCCAAGACCAACTTGAATTCATCAAGTACAAGCACTTTGGAAACTGTGATAATTAATTTTATGTGTCAACTTACCTGGGACAGGAAGTGCCCAGGTATCTGATCAAATATTATTCTGGGTGTTTCTGTGAGGGTGTTTTTGAGTGAGTTTAGGATTTAAGTTGATCCACTGAGTAAAACAGGCTGTCCTCCCAGGTGTGATCAGGCTTCATCCAATCAGCTGAAGGCCTGAGTAGAATAAAAAAGACCTTCCCCTGAGCAAGTGGAATTCCTCCCGCCTAACTGCTTTGAGCTGGAACATTGTTTGTTTGTTTTTTCCTGCCTTCAGACTTGAACTGAAACACTTGCTCATCCTGGATTTTGAAACTTCTAGCCTTCAGATTGGAATTTATACCATCAGCTCTCCTGTGTATTCAGCTTGCTGACTGCAGATCTTGGAATGTGCCAGCTTCCATAACTATATAAGCCAATTCCTTCCAGTAAATTTTTAAAAGCCAATTTTACTTGTGTATATAAAAAGATTCTTCAAAACGTCTATATTTTGGGTCGGCCAAAAAGTTCATTCAGATCTTTTTCATAAGCTGTTTTGAACAAACTTTTTGGACAACCTAACATATACATATGTACATTTATTATGTGGGCATTATGTACATATACATATATAAAGATAGTTAAGTGACTCTACGTGGCTAGAGTGAGAATGTGAAAAGTCATGAGTATCACATGTAAGACATGTTCAAGAGTCAAAAGATGAATCTTCTTCTCTTTCCTCCTTGACTGTTTTAGGAATAGTATTCTCAGTGAATCTGATTCTTGAAATGGAGATGATGTGGAAAAACAGTGGAGATGACATGAAGCACAACAGACCCATGTATGGACATGAAGCATGAGTGAGGAATAAACATTATTATTATGGGTTTTCTATGAGTTTTTCAGGCTTGTGTTAACAAACATGCACTACTCAGTCTACCAACTCTGGGGCAATTCTGACTGTGGGTTTACTGTAATGTGAGATAGTATATTTCTTTATGGACTAAAGCATTGGATCATGGCTTTATATTGTTCACATCTTTAATTATTCAAATAGTGCACCAAGAAAACGCCTTTCAGTCTTTCAAACCCTAGATGTCTTCTTTGGGTCTTTCCTGGTATCACAGAACAACATCAACCTTCTAGTTTTTGTCACACTACTATATATATATTTCTCATCATATGCCTCCGAGCAGTTGCTAAGCCTATTTTTACATTGTCTACCCAGTAACCAACAAGTTCTCCAACAGAAAGATTTATGTCTTTTCTATCTCTATTTCTCTGGCATCTAGAACAGTATCAAGCAGTTAATAGGGCCCAATATACATTTTTTCTAAGCTAAATCAAATAATCCTTTGATGTGAAAATGATAATCAACTCATTTATTGATATAATTATCTTGAATGTTTACATGCCTTGAGAATCACATAACAGTGTGGTGATTTTGGTTCTACTATTAAACAGGATTTAGAAAGCACAAGAGAAGGAAATTATATTGTCTTCACTCAAATTTTTATTTCCCCCTTTTTTGTTCCTTTCTGATGTTTCTAGTTCCCTTCCTCCGTTATTTCCTTTTGTCTTAGAGAACTTCCTATAGCTATTCTGTTAGGGTAGATTGTCTGTCAAGACAAATTCTCTTAAGTATTGTTTCATCTGAACTGTCTTGGTGTTCCCCCCTCCCTCCACCATCTAATTGGTGTTAGTTGACTGCCTTTTCTCTTTCAAATTGTGGTTTTCTTGGGTTTGGGTGTGATTCGTGATTTTCTTCTTGTATTCTGGACATTGTGTATGTTGTGTTAGGAAACTCTTGATGCTATTTAAATCTCTTTAGCTTGTAGTCAGCCCGTTTAGATTTAGCCTATAGTTTCTGGCCTACTTCTATGAGCTTTAGTTCTAATGACACACTTAACTTTTCTTAGGCTTTGCAATGTGGTTCTGGCCTGTTTTGCTATCCTGATGCTGCTGGGTTTTCCTGTTCGATTACTACTACTGAAATAATATCTTGTATCATCTTCTGCCATAGTGTGGAGGAGAGGCAGAAAATGCCGGGCCTGAGACTCCTATGCCACGGAATAGGAGACAGGAATAGCTGGGCTCCAAGGATGCTGTCCCGATGCTGGGTCAACTTACCTGCTAGTGTGCCTTCGATAGTAGAGCAGGGGTGGGTTGGCCTTTGGGGTCTCTGAAGCTGCTGCTTCAGGTAGATTTCAGCCAGCTGGTGCCCTAGATATGGAGCAGGGCTTCCCATTAAGTCTTTCTTGGATTTGTCCTTTCTCGGCACTATGTGAGACAAAAGGAAACAGGAAACTCACAGTGTTGTCATTCCTCAGGTCCTGACCTCCCTTGTTAGTCCACATTTTTTTTTTCCTAGTGCTCTAAACTTTTTATCATTGTCTCTTGAATCCTTTCCAAGGCATTAGTTGTACTTAGAGGAAAGATGGGGGATACGTGAGCCTGAAGCACCTTGTTCCAGAACAGGAAGTCTCCAAGTGCTTTTATGGATTAATTTATTTAATTCTCATAACTTCTTTGAAATAAGATAATATATGATCTCTTATTTTCCACATATGATAGGTTAAGGAAGAAAAATGAAATTGAATAAGATCCTGGCAAAGACACCAAAGAAGACTATACAAGTGAAACACATACACACACAGAGTGTTGACTCAGATCTCAAATAGATCTACAGCTATACTGCCTACTTTAATCAAAAAATAAAGCAATTTGGAATGCATGAATAAGCTTTTAGAAGTTACTTTTTATATACTTTTTCAAACAGTATTATAATAATTCATATTTTATTTTCATAATTTTTTCATTACATTGCTTGGGAAACCATATATGGTTATATTTTTCTGTTGTGTTATCACATAATCACAATGAACAGTACACAATTTTATGAATTGATATTTCTTACACAACAAGGAAAGACTAGTAAGAAAGATCTAAAGTAATATTTCTGGATTTTCAGATGTGACATTTTATTTATTGAACAGCTGAACTTCTTTGTTTATACTTAGAGATTCTTCCATATATAATGGTTTTTCCTAAGTTTACACAGACTTGTCTATCATCCATGTCTCATCTGTTGTAGAATTTCCATGTTGCTTCAGTGGGGAAAATGTTCCTTTTGTCTTATGTAATTAAGGGGAGTGTATCCCAAGGAAAGAAAGAGACATGAAATAATTCTGTTAATACAAAAAGGAGATAAAAAGAGAATTGGTTCATCAAATTATATTCATTCCACTGATTCTCTGCTAAATATTTGTATATTGTTTTGCATTCACCATCTTCAATTAAAAGTAATAATCATAATGCAAATAATACATTATTTTACAATGTATATAGTTCTTTAAGATACATAGTTTGCATTTCATTATCATGAATTTCCTATGATTCATAAATTAGTGAGATGCCTAATGCTTTGGACTGTGGCTGCTGAGGTTAAAATTCTAGCTCCACCCTTTTCTGGCTGAGTGACCTTGGGCAGGTTTTTTAACCTTTCTTGGCTTCATTTTCCTCATCCCTAAAGTAATATGAGCAAGTTACTCAACCTTCTTTTCCCTTAACTATGTCTCTATAAGATTAAATATAGTTTTCCAGGAGGAGTAAATGAGGAAATAAAGTAAAACACTTGGAATAATGCCCACACATTGTAAATACTTAATAAATGTTACTTATTGTTATCTCCATTTTCTACATGAAGACCATCTGGTTCAACAGATAAGCACATGCAAGAAATGGATATGTAGCATATCTTGTACTAATTTATTTTATATTAAAATGAAATGAATTTAAATTTTCTTTAAATGCTTTTGCAGAATTGCATTTCAGAGTTCAAGAAATAGGGCAGTAGATAATACTGAAAAAGACATTTATTGCTTGTCAAAACACAGCCACTTTGGAGCTCAGAGCTCTTACTTTACCACATCCCTTCAAATTTTAACATAACCTTTTAGGAATCTATGACCTCGACCATTGAACAACCATCTCTTTGGACTAAGGTCGAAGTGTATTTGCCACACCTTTTGATATCTGTGTATGCTCAGTCACTCAGACATGTCCAACTCTCTGCGACTCAGTGGACTATAGCCTGCCAGACTCCGCTGTCCATGGAATTTTCCAGGCAAGAATTCTGGAATGGGGTGCCATTTCCTACTCCAGGGGATCTTTCTGACCCAGGGACTGAACCTGTATCTCTTGTGTCTCCTGCATTGGCAGGTGGATTTTTTATCACTAGCACCACCTCTTTTGATATCACCGGTGAGCTAGAAATGATTTTTATCTATTAAACTTAGTAATTGATTTGATGATAGAAAACACCTACTTTGGACTCCAATTAAAAAATATTAACCCCTAGCAAAGAACTCTATAATTCTTATGAGTAGATCCATATTACAAAAAAAGTAGAATCAATAGCTATATTTTTAATTACATCAGCAAAATAGTTGTATAAATTTGTTTTCTTTATTACATTGTGTCTTCATAACATCCCTAATTTTGCCTTTTGGTCCACAAAGTCTAAAATACTATCAGATACCTAACAGAAAAACTTTGCTAACTCTTGGTCTAAGACATTATTGTGACTCTTTACTTTGTATGAGAAAATGGCTTTTTGACCATTAAGAAGGTACACATTTTGAACTATATTTTTCTAATAGTGGTTATGAATCACCTCTGTTAATCAGATTTGATTTTTATCTAAAATATATACTATTTAGCCTTAGAATTTGAAAATATTTATTTGGAGTTTATGTTAAGCTAGCCACCCTGGTGGCTCAAACAGTAAAGAATCTGCCTGCAATGCAGAAGAACTGAATTCGATCCCTGGGTCGGCAAGATCCCCTGTAGAAGAGTATGGCAATCCTTTCTAGTATCCTTGCCTGGAGAATTCCATGAACAGAGGAACCTGGCAGGCTGCAGTCCAAGGATAACAAAGAGTCAGGCACAACTGAGCAACTATCACCACCACAGCAAATATCTTTGTAATATTAGCCTGATACTGTGACCTTGTCAAACTCTCTGAATTAGCAGAAGGAACCTGAAGAAGTTATATGGGGTTCCTGCTCCCTCTTTCCCAAATAACACAGAAATATATTTTTCTTTTGTAAAAATCCAGGAGGTATTTTCAGATTTGGTAAGTCAAAGATTAGGCAATTTAAAACTGTTTTTGCAACTGAATTTCCTTTTTCTCAATGGTTAATTTCCTGTAAATTTATTTTAACCCTGTAAAACTATTAAAATTTTTGTTATTTTCCCTCCGGCTTTTAAATGTTAATGTGTTTTTTTAACCTGCCTCATTGAGTATTAACTATTTCTTTAACCTTGTATTTTGTGGTTGTTCTTGCCTGAATATCTTACACATTAAATGTTCAAATGTTTCTTTACTCCATCTTCGCCTTCCCAAATACACTTTTGTCTTAATTGTGCAAAGAAGCAATCTTTGCACAAAGCATTCAAATCACAGAATTTGAGAAACAGTTTATTTGATGTTTATAAAATGGAATTTGGTGTCACACTGGAATACTGATTGCTCCTTTGCCAGTTACTAGAAACTGAACGAATATCTGTGAGCCCCAGTTTTTGTAATTATCTATGAGAGAGAAAAATAGCTTCTAACTCAGAAGACTGTCCTGAGAAGTAAAGGAACTGAGATATAACAAGGTGATGAGCCCAGTGTTTAGAACCAGATACTAGTTAATAATACTTTCCCTTATAGCTCAGTTGGTAAAGAATCTGCCTGCAATGCAAGAGAAACCAGGTATGATTCCTGGATCACGAAGATCCCCTGGAGAAGGAAATGGCAACCCACTCCAGTGTTCTTGTCTGCCACATCTCATGGAGAGAGGAGCCAGGCAGGCTACAGTCCATGGGGTCACAAGAGTCGGACACGGCCTACGACTAAACCTCCATTACTTAATGAATATAGCTACATTACTACTGAGAACTGGGAAGGATGTTTTGTTCAACTTGTCTAATCTCAACCTTTTATAATTGAGAAAAACTAAGCCCAGAAAATCTCAGTGACATATCCAAATTACAACACAATTTGTAACAAATTATTACAGTGGAAAACCAGCTTCACCTCTTCAAAAGAAGTATTATGGGGCATAATTATCATGAAACTAACGGTACCATCTTCTCTCTTTTGTCCTCGATCTTTTCTCTACTCTTAAAATACACCTTTCCCAGAGTTTCCCAGGGCTCAGCACTAGGAGTTATTTGATCATTATAATAGTTAATAGAAATATCAAAGCTATTCTAACAATACAAAATATTTTAGAAATGTTCACTGCTGAGTAGTGGTAGTAACGATGAAAATCATTATACTGCCCTTTATTTAATAAGCACCTAGGTCAGTGCTGGGTATTATGCTGTTAGTTTGACTGAAACCATCTTATCTTCATGGTTATCATGAAAAGTAGGCATTCTTATTCCCATACATATATGCAATATTAAACTGGAAAAAAAAAAAAAAAACTTATGTAATGAATTTTGTACCTGGCTGTGACATAACAATTAGAGCAGCCTGCTGAGATGCAAGCTCTTTCAATTTCTCAAGGCCATTTCTTTGGAAAATGAGCCTAAATTCTTGTTATCTCTGTGGGGCTGTCCAAGAAAACATTTTGGTGCCCCCTAGAGGTGATCAGGAATGTACACTTGTCAAATGCCAGGGAATGAGGCACTGAAGCCAACTCAGCAGGTGCTATCATTCATTGCTGCCTGCTTTTCCAAACTTAGGTGGCTCAGATGCAATCATGGAGAAGCTCTAGAGACTGGTGATTCTCCAGCTTCAGTGAGTATCAAAACCACATGAAGGCTTGTTAGAACTCAGATTTATGGTATCTACCCCCAGAGTTTCTGACTCTACCCTGAGGTGGGGCCTAAAACTGTGTACTTCTAACTATTAATATAATCCTTGGTGTTTCTGATGCTGTTGGTCCAGAGACCACACTCTGAAAAACACTGCCCTAGATAATCATCTCAGAGTTTAAACTAGCTCCAAAACTAGCTAGAGTTTAAACTAGCTCCAAAAGCTGGTCCAGTTTTAGTAACTGGGCACTGGTAACTATGGATCCTAGTTCTCCCCTGCTCCAAACAGATGATGCAAACAGATTTAGCAGAGAGATGTGAATATCTCTCCTAGATGAGGGTGACAGCTTCTGATGAACTATGGATTCCTTGATCCCTGGAAATTCTAGAACTCTTTAGGTTGGGTACAGGAGAACCTGTTGAGGTATGAGTTCAGGGAACTCAGTTCTCGTTTCATCTGCACCAGGTAATCAGACCTGGCTGAAGACCAACGTTCTGAACACAAATAAAATAACAACCATTTAGAATTATACTGTGGTTTTTAACTCTATCAAATAGCTTGGAACATAGGAGGCATGAAACAAATTTTAATTCTTAATTTCCATGCTGTTAACTTTCGATATTTACATTTCTAATACAAAAATATTATGAGAAAAAATATGTAATTTACCTGAACACAATATGCAAAAATGGAAAATTGTACCATCAAAGTAGTTAAATCCACAGAATTATTTTGTGTCGTGAATTCAATCAATGCTGTTGCTGTTATCTAACCTGTTTTTACTCATATTTACTTATTTTGCATCAATTCTGCTTTATTATTCCTTTTCCTCATATATCCCAATTTCACAAAATTTTTCTCCATAGAAAATGTAAATTGAGAGAATGTTTCCTTTTATTTTTGTGGTTTGTCTTTTTTTTTTTTATTGTATGAGTATTTAAGTGTTTAAATTGTTTTCTAAATCATGCTAGCAACTGGGTTCTTTTTTTTTTTTCCCCCCAAGGTCTTGGGGAACTTGAATGTTGACTTTAGTGGATTGCTGTTGTTGTTCAGTCATTAAGCCACATCTGACTCTTTGCAACCTCATTGACTGAAGCACACCAGGCTTCTCTCTCCTTCACTATCTCCTGAAATTTGCTTAAACTCATGTCCACTGAGTTGGTAATGCTATCTAACCATCTCATCCTCTGCCACTCTGTCTCCTTTTGCCTTCAATCTTTCCAATAAGCTGTCTTGTTGTGTCAGGTGGCCAAAGTATTGGAACTTCCGCTTCAGCATTAGTCCTTCCAATGAATATTCATGGTTGATTTCCTTTAGGATTGACTGATCTGATCTCCTTGCAGTCCAAAGGACTTTCAAGAGTCTTCTCCAGCACCACAATTTGAAAGCATCGGTTCTTCAGCACTCAGCCTTCTTTATGGTCCAACTCTCATATCTGTACATGACTACTGGAAAAACCACAGCTTTGACTACATGCATTTTTGTTGACAAAATTTTTGTTGTCTTTGCTTTTTAATATGCTGCCTAGGTTTGTCATAACTTTCCTTCCAAGGAGCCAGTGTCTTTTAATTTCATGGCTGCAGTCACTAACTGCAGTGATTTTGGAGCCCAAGAAAAGAAAATCTGTCACTGCTTCTGTTTAAACAAGGTCAGGCCTTATGGTGATCTCATATGATAACAAGAGGTACCACAGAAGGCTTTCTTCAGGATAGGTGTAACAGAGTCAAAGAGAAGTTCAGAATTCAGTTGGGAGCAATGTAGTCTAGAAAGACTGAAGACCTAGAGTTAGTGATACTAAAGCAAGTGAGGCCTCCAAAAATATCCTGCAATAGTACTAATATTTTTTTGAATGATAAATCTGGTTACTCATGTATAAATTGCCCTTTTCCCTGAAAAAGTTGATGACACAAAGAAATTAATGTGCCGTATCTCTCAGGAGTTCCTTGTAGTCTTCCTTTTTTTTCCTTGATGAAATCCACTGGATGTATCTTTTAATTCAAATTTGCATCAAATTAAAAAATATATTTCTGTAGGCATGTTGCTATAAGTGGTATTTTTGGCTCTTTTTTTTTTTTTTTTGGTTTTACACAGAATGGAAAGGGAAAGAATCAAACTTGAACTCATACCTATGACTTGCATTGTGCAATGATATAAATAACATTACTTGTGAATATTTGGAAAGCAAGATACATTTTGCAATTAAAATACAGAGCCATGATTCTGTGTGGTGGATGAAAGTGAACATAAATACTCATATCTTGTTGCTGACAGGGCATCAAAGTTGTGGAATTAAGTTAACTAGTGTGGGAGTAAACATATTTCAACCATATAATTTACTAGTACAGACTAAAGAAAACTCCCTGGGGGTCATGTGCAGGGAGGCATAGAAGAGTCCTTCATCAATGATACATACTTATCATTTTCCTTGCAGAAAAAAATGTGACTATGGTGCCTACTTTTTCCTTCTTAAGGAAGTTACATAACAGACCTTTATGCTAAAATCTAGAAGGACAAATGAGTTAATTAATGTTAAATGCTTTTGAAATATTTAAATGAACAGCTGAATATGAATTTGTGGCATTAAAATGAGCAATCCAGGGTTCCAATTCAGTTATCTAATGGGTACCCTGTCTTTGGCCATGCCCTCAAAATGGCTTTAAGTTTTTCAGGGCAAGCAAAATGACATAGGTAGAGGCAGCTATTTTGCAAAGATATTTTGGAAAACCTAAGTAGGAGAAAAGCTACTGTGTACACTGGAGAAATTTCAAGTTAAGGATACTCTTGTGTTAAAGAAATTGATGAATTTTCAGGGGACCTCCTGTGTGTCGGGTATACTGTTAGATGAAGGAAATAGAAAAATGAATTGAATGGGTCCTCTCGCATTCAAGGGTGTGAGATTGGCATTAGGCTGGGGGCTTGCACAGATTCCTGTGTAAGCGGTCTAAGGTGGACTGGGACCAAGAAGGAGGTGAGTTGTTTTAAATTCAAGCAAAATTGTCGACTCATTCAGATGTCATTTCAAACCAATGGTGACAGTTTTTGCTTAGGGCGGCGGAGGGGCGGAGTGGGAAGCGGGAGAGTGGTAGCAGTTGCCAGACACACATCACACTAAAAAGACAAGACGAAACAAGGAAATTCTCTTCCAAAACAGTGGGGAAAAAATATCCATAACTCCCTGAAATAAAGGAAACCTTCTGGTTACAACGTGCGTTGCTAGGGATTTATTTTTTCCCCTCATTTCCTAAGAGAGTAAAATCGCACAGATATATTGAAGCCCTTGGAGTTTTGTGAGCGAAGTGTGTACTCAAGACGTCAGCTGAGCACGGTGTTAAGTGCGTGACTACAAAGAAAGGGTTAAACGGAAGGGGGTGGTTCGGAGATGGGGAAGGCTGACGAAAAGGTTCACAAGCACCATTTTCCAACTTACAAAAGCTCTGAACTTTTAAGCACCCAAAAATAAACATGTGTGTGTCTGTGAGCTCAGGCAGATTTATTTCGGTATATATATATATTTTAATCATAATGTCTCTGTTTCTCTCTCAGTGCTTTAAACACTGAGCAGTCCCCCTTAGGATCGCGTGGCAAAAGCTGCAGCAAGGCATCGGCTGCGCTATTTACGAGCAGCGTTCAAAGCAGCCCTCTTGTCCTCCACCCACTGCAAACGACTGTCTTCGAGCCTGGGTTACCTCTGGGGCCCTAGAACTCGGAGCAGGGGAAACCTCCTTCCACCGCCAAACTTTGCTGGGGCGTGAGAGCGAGGGCGCGAGCCGCAGTGCGCGGGAACGCGCCGCCCGCCGCTGCCTCCGCCCGGCGCTGGCAACCCTGGCCTCACCTCTGCCGGGCGAGGTGCAGGATCCCCGCGCTCAGCCAGTGGGCGGCGCCGGACCGCGCGGGGCGGGGCCGAGGGGGGGTGGGGGCTCCGCCGGGTATATAAAGCCGGCCCCCGCTTAACTTCTGACTTGGGGTTATTTATTTGGGGAGTACGCGGACGGCGGAGGCTGGTGGCGGTGGCGGCGGCTGCTGCTGCCGCAGACGGTGGTTAAAAAAGGCGGCAGGGAGCGGCGGCGAGTGATGGGAGCGCCGTGGCTCCCGGGCGCAGGCGGGATCTGCCGAGCTTTCCGGGCAAGGCGGGAGCGCTGAGGAGAAAGGGGAGCGTCCGGGGGCCCGCCGCCAGCTCCAGAAGCGCGGGCCGGGTTTTTGTTCGGCTGCGCCGAGCGCCAGGCAGCCCGAGCCAACAACTCCAGTTACAACAACAACCCACCTTCCCGCAGCCGAGCTAGACAAGGGGTGCTGCGTCCGTCCTATTGTTTAGACACTTGCCAGGAGCTCGGGAGTCAACAGAGCCGCCGAGTCCCCGCTCCCTACCGCCGCCTTCCCTCTTCCCCACTTCCCTGCCCCCAGAAAGGGGCGCGGAAAGCCACCTGGAGAAGGGAAGGTGCTGGAAGGGGACGGGCTGCTCCGGACTGCGGCCGCCAAGTCAGGTGCAGCGCCCGGATTCGGGCGGCATCGCGACGTCGGCGGGAGGACTCCCACCGTAGCTGTGGGGACTGGATCCAAAACCTGGGAAAAGTTCCTGCACTTTGAGAAGAAGGGCCCACTTGTGGGCGGCTGTCGGGGGGGAGATCGAGGGGCTGCGCCCCGCCCCCGCTTCAGGAGGCTGCTCTTGTTTCTTCCACCTTTGCCATCAGGTGTCTGCTGCGGAGCCGCGGCGTATCCGGGAAACGCGAGGGGCTGACACACGCACGCACACAGGACTGCAGTTCAACTGCCTCCAGGGGTCTCCTCGGATTAGCAGATCCCACCGACCCAACTGCCATCTCTCTGCCCTCTGGAACACCCCGGGTGGACCTGGGAGGAGGACACCTCCAGCTTGGCCTTTCCGCACTCTTTCTGGCCGGCCTGCCAGCCATTCCGTACTCAGTCTTAGCAGGAGCTCTCATCCTCAACTTGGCCTCTTGGATTTCCTCTGCCGTGGTCGTGACTAGTGGATGTTCCTGCCTGCTGTGGCAGTTCGATTGCCCTTTTGTGTTTTCTGCTTGACCTCGGGGAAGGCCCTCGTGCAGAGCGTCTCCAAGGACGCCGGGCGGGAGGCGGAATTGCCCATACATCCTTTAGCGAAGCGCATGTGACGGGGACCGGCTGGGGCTGCGGAGGAGCTGCAGGCCAGGGTGGGAGGCCGCGTGAGTGAGTCACGCCAGGAGCCCCGCAGCGCGGTTCCGCGCCCCCTCCAGGCTGCGCGCCAGACCTGTGCGCCCCCGCGCGCCATGTCCAGTCGTCCAGTGTGCTTCGCTCCAGGCCCGCGGGGCTCCTGCGCCTTTTAGTTTCGGAGAGCCCACTTTGATCGAGGCCACCATTCCTACTGAGCCTCCTCCTTCTGTCTTCTATAGTCCCCACTGGAATTGGATTTGCAGAGGGGGTCGGAAGAATCGGATCACATCAGTTCCACGCACAACTGGCCCCTGCATCTTCACGATCTTCATCACCGTTGCAAGCTTTAGGTCTCTTACAGCCAAGTTGATATTTGCCAGACAGACGACGCGCGATCCGCTCTTCGCTGCTCTGGGGTCTCCCTGTAGCCTTGGCCAGGCCAATTGATCTTCTAGACCTAAAGTTGCCCAAGGAGCGCCTGCCCTGCAGGAGGAGAAGGGCGAGGGGAGCTGAGAGGCGTGTACCTGTGTCAGCTCTACTGCCTTGAATATTACTTCTGTATTATTTTGTACACGTTATCTGGACACTCTGGGTAGCTAGCCTCGAGCCAGGCACTGGGCCTCAGGCACCGCGCGGTTGGAGCAGAGGAACGAGCTAAAGAGAAACCCCTGGGGCCGGCGAGCTAGGAGGCGGCGGGGGAAGATGCACGGCGTCGGCTGGCAGACGCTCTCCCTGTCTCTGGGGTTAGTGCTGGCGATCCTGAACGAGGTGGCGCCGCTAGCGTGTCCGGCGCAGTGCTCCTGCTCCGGGAGCACAGTGGACTGTCACGGGCTGGCGTTGCGCAGTGTGCCCAGGAATATACCCCGCAACACCGAGAGATTGTAAGTAAGGGCTCCTTCTCCCCCTTGGCCCTCCCTCCTATCGGGATCGCGCAGCCCCTGTATCTAGACTGGAGGGACCCCGAGGCACAGGGACTTGTGCCTGGGGCAGCCCCCACTAGCTTTCCTCAACGCGCATCCTAGGCTTGAACTCTCTGGGAGGGCGCTGCCCAAGGAGGGGCGGGCCCGCTGACTACTGCGCTCGGTCCCTTCCTCCCGCTCTCGTCCCGCCACTCGCAGCCCTTTGCGGGCTGGTTCTCTGAGGCTGGGGAGGCGGGGAGATGAGGGAAGAGGAGTTGAGTATGTCCGGGGCAAGGGAGACGCGACTTTGTTCCTTGGACTCGGTAAACTGAGTCACCTTGCGGTTGGAAACTCTCGCGGGTCGGTTCAGGGCTCAGTTCCGGCTCTTGTCACCGCGGGGTGGCGCGATGAGGGGGGTTGAGGGGAAGGGGGGGTACTCAGATGAGAGAAACCTCTGCTCCCGGGCTTTGTGTCGCCCTCCTGGGGACGGAGGGAGAGGAGATGGGGTGTGGGGAGGCTGATGCCGCCCGGGGGCGCTTCCACAGGCCACGGAAGGACAGCGGCCGCACGCAGCCCCCAGCTACTCTTCCCCCGCCTGCCACTTCCCGGGGGCGGCGGCGGCGGCGGCGAGCCCCAGGGGACGTGTCGNTTGTGTCGCCCTCCTGGGGACGGAGGGAGAGGAGATGGGGTGTGGGGAGGCTGATGCCGCCCGGGGGCGCTTCCACAGGCCACGGAAGGACAGCGGCCGCACGCAGCCCCCAGCTACTCTTCCCCCGCCTGCCACTTCCCGGGGGCGGCGGCGGCGGCGGCGAGCCCCAGGGGACGTGTCGGAGGCAGGGAGACTCCAGAGGCCGACCGCGCGTCCCATCGACTAAGCGAAGTTGGGGCTGGCTGTCCAAACCAGGAGCGGTCAAGGCGGGTCCGTCCGCTTTGGTAACCCCGCGGCCCTCGGCTGCCCTCTCCGGCCCTTCCTGCTGACCCCCAGTGCCCCCTTTCCACCTTCCTGGCAGTTTCTGCGTCCCTGCGCGTGTCCGCAGCTCCCTTTCCTTCCCCTCCTTTCTTCGCGCTCTGCTGCCCGCAGACATCCCCGCCTCCCTGTCTCTGCGAGTCCCTAATGAAGAAGTAATAGCAGAACGGGCGAGGACGGCCCGCGCGCTGCTTGTGGGGCGCTTTCCGAGTTCAGGGAAGTGAAGCGTGGGGGCCGTTTTCTTTGTGAACGTCGAGGCTCCTGCCCCGGCGTCCGGGGCGCGCTTCCCTCGCTGTTGCGCGTGGGCCGGGCGGGGCGAGGCGGACCTGGGCGGCGCTCCCGGGCTGCGCTCCCCGGGCCTCTGCGCCCGAGGCTGCTAGGGTGGAGGGCCGCGGAGGCGACCCGCTTGGACTCGCACGCCTCCACCCGCGCGGCTCACGGCGCTTCGAGTCGATCTTATCCAACCCATTTCCCTCTCTCTCAGTTTAAAGTCGAGCCACTTCTTTCCCATGCAAATGGCTCCCCCATCCCGAGCCTCAGTGAGTCGACCCCTACTCGATTGCTTCCCTCCTTCCCAGGCCCGGCGCGCTGGGCACGTTGCGGCCCTAGCGAAGGTGTCTTGTCAAAAATGTGATCTACCAAGTTTGTGTGGGATGGGGGCTTTAGGACTCAGATTATGTCCAGATAGTTCGAAAAGGGAACAAACATTTCGATGGTGCTTTGCTCAGCACGGAAAATGGTTTGGGGAGAAGGCAATGCAAAACTCTGTCTTAGCGCTTGTCATTTCATGCTATTCGGAATAGTTTAAAGTTTAAGCACTAACACGTCTTATTCAACAAAAGGGAAATGCATTTGGGGGAAAAAATAAATTTAGCAACTGAGTTTTAGGTACTTGAAAAAAATTTACCCCTTTGAGGGATTTATAAGGAATTTTCGAAAATACTTTACTCAGTGGTGGCTTATAAAATTATATTATTGACAACATAAGTACATTAAATGTAGACCCCAAACATGCTGTTTTAAAGTCAAGCTAAGGTTTACTTCCCTGAAGGGGAGAGAGAACATTCAAACCGCAGCAAAGCCTGGTTTTACTTGAAATGATTGAAACCAGGGCAAGTTTAGATCTTGACCTAAGATGCCAGAAAAGGGGGTTGTGACTCTCAAGGAAACTGTGGTGCTGAAATCTGGACCAAAATGTCAGGGTCTGAATACTATTTCCATTATTGCCCTTGCTGGTAGTTTTCACTTTACAGTTCGCAGCGGGGTTTTCTGAGCTGCAAATGAAGAGTTTAGTTTTCATACAAACGTAGAATTGTTGGAAGGTATATGCCTATAAATGCCAGTCTTTGAAGTGCAGTTCTTTTGATGACATTTTAACTTTATTCTTTGCCTTAGGAAGGTTAGCCACGGTGCCACCTAAGAATAGGGGTCTGAATTTTTTAAATTTCTCCCTGAATAATATTAGAAAATTGTCCGTTTAACTTCCTGAAGAAAACTTTTGGGGAGTATTCATAACAATTATAGTAAATAGCAGAGTATCTGTGAAATTAATATACACCTCCTTATAAAAACAAAAATGAAAAGCACTCCCACACACACACAAGAGAACTCTTGATAACAGAATCACTTCATTTTCTTGTCAGATGCGGGTAAGCATAGACTCTGTAAACTTGTCAAGAATCATTTTAAAATTTTTCTTTCACAGATGACTTCCTTCTTCTTCCCTCTCTTTTACTTTGCAAACTAATAATTGGAACTGATCTTTTATCTTTCAGTTCTTATTTAGTGTATATTTTTCTTTAACTAGTGATAGAAATTAGATAGTGATAGAAATTAAGTGGAACTTTCATTTTCTTACTTGTTGTCTCTTAGGGATTTGAATGGAAATAACATCACAAGGATTACCAAAACAGATTTTGCTGGTCTTCGACACCTAAGAGTTCTGTAAGTATGTTCTTCTGTGTTTTGGAGAATTAACATGTTTTTTAAGGTTGTGGATTTTGAATCATTACTGATCTCAGGTTTAAAAACTGTCTCAATGACAGAAACATAAAATTTTACCAGGCCTTGGTTTCCTTTCTGTTTATCAGTGTACTACAATTTTTAATAAAAAATGTACTTTTAAGTTTAGGTGCAGGCCATAAAATAGTATTATGGAAATGACCTCAAATATTTGCTGTAACAACCCTAAGTGCTTATGCATATAAAAATGTAGCATAATTGCTTTCACAATATGAGTAATGTGAGACATTTGATATACTTTTAGGATTTGAGATTAACTAGAAAGAATTTAAGTGGGTCTGCATTTTATTATTGCTAATATAAAAATGTTCAGACTTTTCTAGCAATCAACACATATAAATATTTTCTAACATTAAAATAAAACAATCCAGGTTTTGCAGAGTTTTTAGTGGGAAATGGTTCACACTAAAATATTTTGAATTGGTAATATATTGAATTGTCTCTTGTATCTATTAATTTTGCAGCTTTTATAAAATTGTTTCAATGTGATTACTTCTTTGGGTGTNAAATAAAACAATCCAGGTTTTGCAGAGTTTTTAGTGGGAAATGGTTCACACTAAAATATTTTGAATTGGTAATATATTGAATTGTCTCTTGTATCTATTAATTTTGCAGCTTTTATAAAATTGTTTCAATGTGATTACTTCTTTGGGTGTTAAGTTGTGAGTGAACCATCATTTGAGATTCATTGTAATGTAAAACATTTTTCTTACAAATTTTTAATTAAATTTAATATTTATATTGCAGTGAACATACTCTTTTGATCATTGTGTGTTCACTGTTTGTTTAAAAAAAAAAGTTTGCCCTTGATGAATTCTTCTCATTTATGACATATATCCATCAGTGAACTGAAGTCTATATGTGATGAATTGTTGTATGTTGATTCTTTCAGTAAAGAACTCACTTGAAAACCAACCTTGAAAATTGTAGTATCATGGGTTACTCCTCAAGATATACTATAGTTTAACGTTCAGGATTCTGACAAAATTTTGTGAGAAACTGAATTAGTATTTTTGATGAAAGTTTTGTCTTGAGGATACTATTTTCCCTCCCTGACTCTTTTCATATATATCATTGTTAGATTTTGTATTGAATCTCAAACCAGAGCAGTATTTAACTTTGTAAATGGACAAGTTTTCAGTTGCTGAATTGAAACTTTTTCAGATAATGAGTGCTAACATTAAGACCCCTGTTATACTTTGCATTTCAGTCAGCTTATGGAGAATAAGATTACCACCATTGAAAGAGGAGCATTCCAGGATCTTAAAGAACTGGAGAGACTGTGAGTATTTTCAATTCCAAATTTATGATGACATAACTATATTTTTAATAATACTTACATTTCAAAGACCATGTCTTTAATTTCATGTCTTAGTCTGTAAATTTACAAAAACAAGAGGTTGAATTAGTGATTTTTAAACTAATTTAAAATTAGAAATTATAGAATTTTTGCATAATTAGTACTAATTTGTGATAAAGTTCAAAAACAGACTTACTTCCTGACACATTTACTTCCTTAATAACCATTGCTGTGGTACTTAGAGATGTATGTTTTTTCTTATTGTTCATCTAGTTTGTTTTATTTGCTTATGGGAGGAAAGGTTGTGGTTTTATTTGCATTAATGGGGCATTATAAAACAAAGTTTTGCCGATAATTATTTTAGTTCCCATGATGTTGCTAAGTGTGTCGTTAATGGCATTGGAAGAAATATTTAAAGTTCTTAATATTATAAAGATTTGCCTTCTGATATTTAGCACTTGTGGTGAATATTTCATTATTTTATAGTAGCTTTCTATATATTCTTTTTGCTGGAAAAAGCATTTAAGAATAAATGGAAGTAAGAATTACTTTATCACAGCATGTCATTTAACATCAGTTGTTTTTCCAAGAAGATCAAATGTGGACTTCAGAATTTAAAATGTATTTTTTTAAATTTCAGACACAAAATCTTATGGATTGATATGTATTTCTTGAGAACCATTATTGTTTTAGGCCTATGTGTATATGTACAAAAGACGGAAGCCTCTGTCTGAAATAATTAAGATAAAATACACAATTTGTAACTTGAATAACTTATATATCTCCATATGTCTTGATAATTCAAGTTTAGTAGCTTTGCATATCTAAGGCCAAATAATGGCTCTATTAAAAGTAGCAACAATTATTTTAAAAGTTTCCTTGTCTGTTTTAAGAGGCACTTTAGGTAAAAATAAATATTTTATTTAAAATAGTGAGATTATGAAGTTCATTTTGGGTATAGCACATACTCAGATCCACTGGGCCCTAGTATAAAAAGTCGGTATAATTGTACATAAAAAAATGACTTGTCAACTTCTAAGTTATTTGTAAATAGAAGCTACACTTATAACTTAAAGTTAAATACAGATATATCTAATTTACTTATAAAAAATTTTTCCATGAACAATATTACAATAAAGGGATATTTTTGTGGGATTCAAAATAAATGTAAAGTCACTACTTAAAGCTAGTTTTGGGAAGGAAATAAAGATAAGATAAACATTTGGTTACGTTTAAAACAAAGTTCATAAGTTCATAATCTATCTCAGTATATAAAAATACTCTGAAAATATTTATTCTTTGATCTCTTGTGTCTACCTAACTACTAGTGAGTACTTGACAAATTTATTTTTAATTCATCCATTGAAACTAAGCATTAATATAATTTAGCTGTTTGTTAAGATGAAGAGATAATTTAAAATTATCATTTAAACATTAATAGTTTTTTTCATCAATAACATTTATTCATGTATATGTGTGTGTGTTTAGGATTTATATATACATGTGAGATATATATGTATGTATATTTATGGTTTTTTTCTTTGAACATCTTTGACCTTGAAGAATTCTCAGTGGCTTTTCATGAAGTCTCTATTTGGTTTATTTTGTAGTTTTAAGTATTTTCAGAAACACTGAAACAAAACAAACTTTTTCATTATTTTTCAAGCCACTTTGGAGTATCATTTGAACTTTCATTTTGAAAAAATTAACTTTTCCTAAAATTAACCAGATACCTTATGATCTGAAATTCGATTAAAGTTGTAAGTAGGTGCTATTTTTTGACTTTGACTTCCCCTGGGAGTATCACTTCATCTCAGAACAATTTTCTGTTCTGTGAAGATGCAGTAAGATATTTCAGAGTGGGAGGAGGGTTTGTAATTTTGAATGAAAACTAATATATATGCAGGACTTCTTTAAATCACCCCAGCTGTTGGCTGAGAGCAAATATTTCATATTTGTGAGGAAAAGCTGAGAAAATTCCTTTTGTTTACAACTGCCAAGTCCATCTGATGGAAACACATTGTTATCTGACAGCCAATTCATCTCCTTGGGACTCTGGAATTTAAAACCATTTCTAAGGAACACTTTTCAAATATTTATTTTTTTTTTAAATACATTAAATGGCAAACTGTTTTGCTAAGGAATGCATTCAGTTTATTGTGAAGTAAACTTTTATATTTTGTTCAGTATATTAATTAAAAAATAAAAATTTAAAAAGCTACCCAGAGAGTTCTATAATCAAATTACTATGGCATTATAATGATATAATTATTGCATACATTTTTATTGTAGTAGGTGATGTCATTAACATCACACAGATTGCTTCCCCTCCCAATAGTTGCAAGAGACAATGTAATAAATGGGAAGTAACCAGTGAATTAACTTTTAAATAGTTATATCTTATGTTAACTGATATGTTTTTGGCACCTTGAATCTGAAGTTTAAATTCAAACTCCAAATTATGAAAAGGTCTATAAATGCAAGTTTATATTGTAAATAACATTTACACTACATATGTATATAGCAACTTAACTTTCATTCTTTGTGTAAAGAACAAAAATAAAAACATTAACTTTATTTGTGTGCAATTTATGGTTTTAAGTTTGTTTTTCCATTTTAAAATGATAAAATAAAAACAATTCCAAATGATATTTTGTGAATATTTCAATAAGTTTTTTCTTTTTATGTTTTGTTGATAGAGTTTTAACTTGATGTAGAGAAAGAAGACATCTGAGAACAGAAGATAAGAGCTATTCCTTTTAGAAATCCGACTTTTAATCTCTAAGAAACAGGGTCATTTGATCAAATTGAGTTTAATTTTAGTATAGGATAAAAAAATCATTATTGTTAAATCAAAGCATTATAGGTACAAAAGAAGCACATTTTTTTTTCCATTTCAAAGAATTGATGGAACTCAAGGTTTTATCAGTCAAAATGCCAAGAACTAGATGGGAATTAAAATCATCTGTCTCTCCCTCTTTCCTTTCCTTTTTTCCTTTCCTCTCTCACTGCCTCACTGCCTCTCACTCACTTCTTTGTACTGTATAGAAACAACATCAGATGATATGATGATCAGACTGTAGTTATGAATCCTCATAAAAAGAATGTTTTAATCACACCTACACACTGTGAGCACACAGTACATCCACTTTTGACAGCTTCCTACTATGCACTTTGACCTAACATGTGCCCTGGCAGATTCCCGTGGGTGCTCTGTGTTGCTAGTAGTACTTGCTTATCTGGGATGAGAATGAAGCCGTGAGAATGTGACTGATGTAGATTGCACTACGGGTCTCATGTTGTTTAATCAAATGTTCAAATGAAAGCTGATATAGTTAAGTGACTAGATATTCAGTGGAAGTTAATTAAGGGAAAACAAGTAAGCTATAGTGAAGAATTGGAGCATTTAAGAATTATACTTCATAGAAGATACCTGTGAATATCTGCAATAAAGTCTCCATACAAAATTATTAATTCAAAGTATTTCTTGGCTAGTGGGTAATGTGTTAGAAGGCTGAAAAAGATCACACTGGGACCCATGACTTTTCTCTGCAGGTGTAAAGTTCCATTATTCACTTAGGTCTTACGGGATTATGCTGAAGTAATTAAAGTTCTCTTTTTTGGCATTTTAGAGAGACCCAGGCCACTTTGGGGCTTCCCAAGTGGCACTAGTGGTAAAGAACCCATCTGTCAGTGCAGGAGACATGAGAGATTCAGATTTGATCCCTGAGTCAGAAGGATACCTGAAGGAGGGCATGGCAGACCATTCCAGTATCCTTGCCTGGAGAAGCCCGTGGACAGAGGAGCTTGGCAGACTACAGTCCATAGTGTTGCAAAGAGTTGGACATGACTGAAACAACTTAGCAGGCATGCATGCAGGCCATTTCGATATTTCACTGCTATAAAACAGCTGCTTTTATACATTCCTTGACAACACAAGTGCAAGAGTATGAGAAAGATTTTGAAATTTTTTAAGTTTGTCCAAAAAAATGGTAAGGCATTTTGCCCTAAATGCAATGAAACACTCATAATGCAAAATAAAATTTATATATGCCTACATTACATTAATGAGAACCAGTAGCATACCATTGAAAACCTTGGATATTAGGTATTTCATTAACTTCATAATATCTTACATGCTTACAATAACGAAATTGCACAAGTGATAAAGCCACAGGCTTGGGTTGTACTTTTGTTCGTATCAGTAAAATGTAATGGCGCTCTTAAGACAATATTTCTTTAAATATTCCAAGTTTTTGTATCTTTGGATTTCAGATTACTTTTTTTTTTTTACTAACTATGTCATTTGATACTCATTTTTGCTTGAATAAAAGAGTCCTAAAAATATAATGAAGCCATTGCAAAACCTGTTCACTTGTCTGTTTTAGTTTCTACCAAGTAGATACAAAGAAAATAACTCAGTTTAGAAATGTCTTTACAATAGAGCCTAAGTTTGACTCTACACTTTACTCTCCCTAAACCTCAAAGGCACATGTATTTTTTGAAGGTGGCACTGAGTTATTTCTCCCTGTGTGTGCACACCATTTATAGGCATGTGACAGCTAGTGTGAAACTAAGGAACTCCAACACTTTAGAATTTTGGTTGTAGGTCACTATACATTAGTTCAAGCAAAGAATGTGTTGTGGAACAGATCTGAGGGAAGTCTCCCCTGAACCCTTGCTCATTAGGGGTGTGGAGAATCCCTCTTCTAACTCATCCTACAAGTTTGTAGGCAATACATAACACATTCTTTTTCTTGAAATAACGGTACACAAACAGTGCTAATCTACTTGGAAAAGAATGCAAGCTCATCATAGTTTCTGGCACCTTTATACCTAAGTTTAAAGTCACTGCAGTTATTTTCTTGGGAAAGTTTCTGTAAAGAACGTCTCAAACTTGGTAAAGAAGTTCAGTATGTACATTGTAGGAGATAAATCGTGCACCTCGATGCTCCAGTGTGAATCGCTTTATCTGTGATAGCCATTAAATGTCCAATTATTCTTGCCTGTTTATAAGTGATAGTGAACTATTTTAAATTGCATTTACTGCCTATGGTCTTGGAAAGCTTTAATGCAAGTACACTGTTGAAATTTAGCAGAATATTGAATCTGTCTGAGAGGGTTTCTCATACAACGTTTTTTAATGGGCCTTGAAGTTGAACGGTGGTGAGAAGTTCTGTTTGCTCTTTGTGGAGCGTTTTATAAATTCTGCAGCAGCAATGCTGTTTATTTTTCCCACATCTGTTTTGGGCTCATCCTTTGTAACAGTGTTTGCTGGATGCTGTGGCCTTTATATCTCCCCTGAAATGAGTAGTTTAGTTTGCACTGTTACAATGTATTTGTGGAAGCAACCAATGTCAAATATTTTACATTGAACTCCTGTCTTTCATTCCTGTTGGATACCCTTCTGCTTGAATTATGCCTTCTAAACTGAATTTTACAACTTAACATGGGATGAGAGACTTTTCTGCATGAACTTTACATATACTGCTCTTACCTGTTTCAGAGCAATTTATATCTGTTGGACTGGAAGGAATGTTGGTGAAAACAAGTGAGAGTTTGGTAACAGTTTGAATTTGGTTTTAATGCAGTTGGAATTTTTGCTTTAAGATAACATCAGCAGAAAATTACTTGTTCTCTTGGCAGTGTCCAGTGCAGGTGGGACTCCCTCTCTCAGCTGCTGTTCTCCTCATTGTAGATAACCTAGCCTCCCCTTGGTGAAAACACCTTGTAATTTTATATGCTGTTGCCTGGTGTCCTATGGAACGCTGGCAAATACTCACCAGTTTTACTGTTTATTGTGCTTTTTAAACAGATACAATCTCTTCTCCTTACCTTTAAAACATTACATGAGAGTAAATACTTGATTTCCATTCCGTTGTGAGATTTTGAGATCAAATTGTCTTATCTTTGAAAACTGCATTTTTGGTCATCATTAAAGGAAACAGTTATTATATCTCATAGTAATGGTATGTGGTTTCAGTAAGATAATGCACGTATTTTCACAAAATGCTTGATACAGAGTTGGAACTTTTTATTATTACAAATTTCAACATCTCCTTTCCTATTTTTCAGGAGCTAAGTGTTGGAAATACTTTATCTTTTTGAGCTAATAAAATGTGTCTATAATAAATCTGACTTTTAAATATCCATATTTACTATCATTTTCCTTCTGATTTTCTTCTTATAGCATATAGTCAATAGAAGAGATGTGAAGAAAGTGCAAAGCCTTCTCCAAATTTTTTTTCAGAGTATTTATCATAATCGCTCTGAACATATAGACTATCAAGAAGTAAGAGGAGTGAAGAGGAAGCAACTTTTTATTAATAAATTTTTATCTCTTACCATGGAGCATAAAGGGTGAAAATAACTGATACTGCCGAAAATATAAAGTTTATCTAATACTAGCTGAATGTTAAAAATATTTGCTTTAAAAATGTTAGCATAAAAGACAAATGGAAATTTACCCAAGAAGAAGACATTTATGTATGAGAAACAGGAGATTGTAAATGATAGACTTTTAAAGGCAGTGTTCATCAAATACTTGTTTCAAATCAAGTGTATTGTAAATATATTACATTTACAGTGATAGGTAAATATGAGACTTTCTTACTTAGCTTCGGTAAAATCGTTTTCATTTTACAATTTGGATTGGGATGAAGGTTGCAAATGTTAATTGGATTGAGGAGGAAGTTGAAAGGAGACCTCCAACCTTTAGCAATGGATAGGTAACAGGAGTGGGTGGTAGATAATAATTTGAAACAAAGCTTGTCAATAATGCTCTTCAAGTTGAGCTGTTAAGAATCTGCATTTCAGAGGCCTGTGGTTTTTAGTATGGTACAGAAAGATCATTCATCTCACTGAAGGCCACCCAGAGGAAATGGTTACTGGGATCTCTCTCATCTTTTCCCTAAAGGAATGTGTCTCAGAGACTCATTACACACCTTTCTGAAACCGTGAATTTCCATCCAGAGAATTTTTAGTCCTGAGATCTTGTGGGCAGATTCCATCTATTTAGTGATGACACAGGAGCTGAATATCACTGAATCTCTGTCAAGTGTCCTTGGACACAATTGAGTATCATTGCTGGAACAGTTAGTGATTGACCCACCTGATCTGCTTAATGTTGCTAATTTTTGTTGGCTCCATAAATCCTCCTCTGAGATGCCCTTAATTCACTACATGCTGTTTATCTGTTCTTGGACTATCAGATTTTAACTTCTTTAACACATTTGCATTAGAGTTATTCTTAGGATGCTCTTCAAGCTACTAAGAAGTATTTTGCAGTACTGGAAGAAGCCAGGCTACTTTTTCTCCAGCTCTGTTTAGAAATTATTATGCACCTTGATAGTCTTTAACATGATATTGTATTTTAAAAAATACTCTTTAGTTTAAAGCTTTAATTCCTGGTCATTGTACAAAGGAACTCTGCTTTAATTTTTTTTTCCTTTGTTGAATATTTTAAAAGAGTTTCACTTTGCATTGTAATGTTTGCATTTCCATTTATTCTTGGTATTGATGGAAGAGGGAATAGAAAACTAGGAACCAAAAATGTATTGGTATTCTTTTTAAAAAAGTGCAGTCATACTGTTTTTCTACGCATGTTATCACTGTACCTGTTATCTACCTTTTTTTATATGACATTACCTTGCTTGATACACATGGTTGGTTTAGACACATTAAAATCATTTGTCATATTTTCATGATATAGTGATAGATTACTTGAATTTTAAGAAAAATGTGTTATACATATTTTCATTTTTATTTCAACTTTAGGTATTTTAAATAGATCTTTAAAATAGTGCACTGACTTGAAAGCTAGTTTCTTTTTAAATAAAGCTTGATGTTTTACTTCCAGGTGATTCATTCATAGATATTTAAGAAGTGGGCTATGTAAAACTATGTTTTGCCCCAATCCCCCCGCCCCCAAAAGAAAGAAAAATTGCTGAAAGGGAAAGTTGAGGATTACATTATTTTGAATTATTTTTAAGGAATGTTTAGATTGTGTCTCTTTGAAAGGAGTGATTCAGGGGGTATGTTGGAATCAGCCCACCTGAATTTAGATTCTAGCTCTGCTTTCTATGAGCTCTGTGCTTCCCCCCAAAATAGCAATGACAGTGGCACCCACTTACTTATGGGGTAGAATGAATGTGACCTTCTCAGAACAGTGGCTGTCACCTAGTAAGTTTAGTATGGATTAGCTGTTATTTGGAGAATGAATTAAGAATCTCTTAAGAATATGAAAAAAAATGATAAAAGACACTGCTTACACGCTATTTGAATTGCCTTCTTTCTTACAATATCTGAAATTGTGTGGACCCATTAATATGTAATCTAGTGGCAGTTCTCAGTCACTTGGATATCTGAATTTGTTACATATTGAATTCCTTCCAGTTTCTAGATTATGTTGAGAAAGGCATGACAGGGGTAAGTTAAAGGAATGGAGGCAGTTGCTCTATAGGGCTCATGAAAGCAGGTTTGGTGGTGGAACTTTGATTATCTGGAGAGGGGCATAAAACCTAAGGCAGGTACCTTAGAAAACATGTCTGTAGAAAGCTGGCTGAACATAAAATGCACATGCTAGGGTTTTGCCAAACTATATCAAAATGCAAAGAGCAGTTTGTTTTTATTCAGCATTTCCAAAGAACCTAGTAAGTGCCAAGGAAGAGGGAAGGAAATATGAATACATAGATATAGTCTTTACAGGGTTTCCCCATTGGGTGGCTCAGCGGTAAAGAACCACCTGCAATTCAGGAGCTGTGGGTTTGATCCCTGGGTCCAGTATTCTTTCCTGGAGAATCCCATGGACAGGGAAGCCTGGCAGGCTATAGTCCATGGGGTCGCAAAGAGATGGACATGACTGAAGCGACTTAGCACACAGCACGTAGTCTTTATGCTTGAAGAGCTTACAGTGTAGTGAGACTCAGACATTTATGTGAATAAATGTTTTGAGTAATATAGTGTGAGGGACTCTTGGTTATCAAATACTAGAGGCAAATGCAGACACAGACAAGAGAGGAACCAACTTTATGTAGGAGAATCAGGGGAATTACACAGAGGATGTTATAAACAAACGTCGTCCTTTTGGTTGGAGAATCATGGACGATGTTTGTTCTCCAGTGGTTTGGATCAGATTATGAAAGCACATCTCTGTCATTTTAAAAATTGGGATTCCCTCTCTGGAAATTGGGGAGTCTTTCCTAGAAAAATTCACATTACCACTGTTGTGAATGTTTGTAATTATTTTTTCAGACATAAATATAACAAGATCATAAATAAATTATAGTTTATTGAAAGTGTATAATAGTAGACTCTGAGAGTACTTGTATCTTAGAATTATTCCTGGCAAAGAAAAAAATAAAAGCTTTTGATTTCACTTTACATTAATCTTGTGTACTTTATTCATTAAAACAAAAATTAGTGTAAGTGAAAAGTCTGCCTTTTCACTACTGATTTTATGATTTTACCTCTGATTGTCTCAACATACATTTTTGTGAGCTATATACATTTTATTAAGTTCTGAGCACTTATTTATAGATGACTAACCTCTTAATAATATGAGTTATATAACAAAAGATGGTAAGGTAAGGTGAAGTCGCTCAGTCATGTCTGACTGTTTGTGATCCCACGGACTGTAGCCTACCAGGCTCTTCCATCCATGGGAGTTTCTAGGCAAGAGTACTGGAGTAGATTGCCATTTCCTTCTCCAAAAGATGGTAAGCATAATAATCATTGCCTCGTGGCATTTTAGACTTGGAAGAAATTCTGAGGTTCACTTGGTCCAACTTTTAACCTAATGCAGAGTTTTTATTACTTTGTTGCAGGGAAAAAATGCATAGCCTCTGCTTGAATAATGTGGATAATAATAATAAAATAAGAGTTGAAAGCTTCCTAAGGCTGTTCATTTCTTAACATCTTTTATACTTACAAAGATCTTCCTTATAATCATCTATCAATGCTTTGTTAAAAGTTAAAATTACTAGCACCATGTCTACCCTCTAGAGACTAAATGAGTGTAATTCCACTCCCATCGGATGACCGTTTGAATATATTATCGTTTAAAAGAGGGTAAGATTGATATGNCTTCCTTATAATCATCTATCAATGCTTTGTTAAAAGTTAAAATTACTAGCACCATGTCTACCCTCTAGAGACTAAATGAGTGTAATTCCACTCCCATCGGATGACCGTTTGAATATATTATCGTTTAAAAGAGGGTAAGATTGATATGCCCTCTCTTCCTGTCCCCTTAACATTTATCTTTAAGACAAGAAACACCTCAGGTATCTTCCGTGTAACGTTACTTTCTGGATATCTTTACTCTCCTCTAGAACTATTGTGTTAGTCACTCAGTTATGTCCGACTCTTTGAGACTCCGTTGACTGTAGCCTGTTAGGCTTCTCTGTCCAAGGGATTCTCCAGGCGAGAATACGGAGTGGGTTGCCATTCCCTTCTCCAGGGAATCTTCCAGACCCAGCGGTCAAACCTGGGTCTTCTTCATTGCAGGCAGATTCTTTACTGGCTGAACCACCAGGGAAGCCCAGCAACTTATAAATCATTTAAGTGCGGGTTTTACATCATCTTGTCATCATTCTATTTAAATTTGGAAAAAGAGAGGATATACATTTATTTTGACTGAAATGTTAAGTTGTACACTCAAAATGAATAGGATTGGGAAATTCATACCTTGGGCTACAATTTGCCACTCTTCTGTAAGTGTTCATAGTCCGAAAGAACTTAGTTATATACTGCGGGCGTGCTGAGTTGCTTCAGTCATGTCTGACTCTGTGCAACCCCATGGACAATACGTCGCCAGGCTCCTGGGCTTAAATTGAGTTAGGGTTGCAATCAAATTCTTTTCTAAAATATTTAAAACATCCCAATATCAGTTAAACATTTTTAGGAAAAACATTACTTAAACATTTTTGCCCTCACTGTTATTTATAATTCAGCCTTATTCCATTGAGAGTAAAGAACTATGGATTGCAGTTTTCTTCTGATTTTGCCTAGAGGGACAAATCATGCTGACACTTTCTCATACGTTTTTGTGAAACTAAATGGAAAGGTTAAAAAAAACTGAAATTTCTGTCTCCCTTCAGTGACTTGGCTGAAGACTTAGGTCATCTGGGACAGAATATGAATTATTTTAGGGCACCATTTAATACGGTATTTCTGCTATATGTTGAACTTGCTAAACATACATACTCGCTAAACGAGTCCAGAAAGCCTTTTTCATTGCGTCTGTGCTGGTTGACTGATGGTGCAAGGGTTGTGGATATAGAGTTTAGGCCCCAGTAACCATCATCTGAGTAAGCACAATGGAAAATTGCTTTAAAGAATCTTGTAACAAAAGGTGTAACCAACTTTTGATTTGTAATGCTTGAATTCTCTTGAATGTTATTTCATTCTTTCTGAAATACAGGATGAGTCATGACACTAGCCAATCACAGTCTCATTGTTGGGTACTTACTATGTAACGTATGCTTTGTTTTTGTTTTTCTCAAAAGGCGTTTAAACAGAAATCACCTTCAGCTGTTTCCTGAGTTGCTGTTTCTTGGGACTTCGAAGCTATACAGGCTGTAAGTAGACAGAAATAGTTATTGTTGCTCTGTGTAGTACCTTGCGTTTTATTAAATGTATTTTGGATCTGGTTCCTTGTGCTTTCCTGGAATCTATTCACCAGTAGATTAATGGATTAAAAGTTTGTCTTTCTTTTTTTGAAACTTATGATTGATTTTCCAGTGGTTCCAGTTCTTGTATTTGGTTAGCATTTACTGTTTTGTGTATGTGTTATTGCAGTTGTATTATTCTTTTTTGGTCTTGATGGGGAGATTTACCTAACTTCATTATGGAAACTTTTGATTAAGTTCTGAAGGGAAAGATTGCCACTGTGCTTCCTTTTCAGAGGAAGTTGGAAGTGTATTCTTGTAAAGTTGGGATTCTTAACGTCTGCCTTTTTGATATTGTTTCTATACTCGAGTAGTCTTTATTAGTCTGGAAATACTATTATAAAGTATTTATAGAGGACTGTAAATTTCCTCTTAAATTTTCCTTTTAAAGCCAGAATTCCAAACTCCGTGATATGAATGACTGTAGAGGGTTTCGTATCAAATACGTCATCTACTGTTAATGGAAGTATTTCTTTGGAAGGAGTGTAATGTGGGTTTTAGGCAGAATCAGTTTTTTCCTCCCTGGAATGCTCGTTCAGTGACCGAATGTGCCATGGTGAAAACACAGTTTTGACAGCTCTTACAAGTAGGTTTTTAGCCATATGAATGATTTTGTACAGATAAGCTGCAAAGTTTGGGGGAAATTAATAGCAGTGGTTATCAATGTTCGTGGATGTTGTGAAAAATCACTGGGATATACAGAATAAATTGCTCGGCTCGGCTTCCACCTGGATGGTTGCAAAGTGCCACATGTGGAGCCTGTGGGGAAAGTGAGAAGACTGCTTTTCCGATCTTGACTTTGTAGCCAAAGCTTTGTAACCTACTAGTTCAATATTGTTATCAATTCCAGAAGTAGGAAGGATCTTTTCCCACAGCCCTCCCCCACATTGTATCTCTGTTAGGATCTCTGTTAGGGCTTTCTGACACCTTGGCTCACTGTGGAGAGAATTTTCCCAGCAGGCGAAGGTAGAGCCAGTTACACACCAGGTCCTGTCTCTAGAGTCTGACTTTCCTGATGCTATTCCTGTAAGGAGAGCCAAAGTCGCCTAGCAGTATTTCTCTCCTGCTTTGTGTTCCCTGCTGATTAATTGGCTCAATTTAGGTAAATTTAGAAGAATCAAATAAAGAAACCTGGAGACTGCCTTTTTAACAAGAATTCTCTAAAGACTATTTTTACAAAAGACACTGGATGTAGGCTGTTATGAAGATTATGTGTATGAATATAAATTAATATTTATATTTAATTATTTATACTTCGTTTCCAAGAATGGCTACAGAAGTGGTTTTAATAGTATTCTACTTTCTTCTTTAACTTTTTTTTTGATTGTAGGGATGTTGAAGAATTGATTTCAAAGCTAGTATACAATGAATGCTATTAAATTAATTTACTCCTATGCTAACAATGTGCATACAAAACAATCCACATTGTCTAGAAAATTGTCTGTTTTCTATGTGGCTGTGAAAATACAATTTAAATGGAATGATTGTTACAGCTAGAATTAAAATTATTAAGCTGAAGAGGGGGAAACGTAGGAAATCACTTTAACACTGCCCTGAGAAACTAGAATGTTTGATTTTTAGTTGGAAAGTATTTGGATTAATTTTCTTTGGGTGGTATAATCTAGTGCAGAATCCCCTATCAGCAGATCATGTTCTGTTTAGCATTTGCCTCCTTTGACAATGCCATGTAGTGGGCCAAGGGATTTTCACTTACATTATATTATGATTTTATAACCTTATGAAGTTACTTATTGGAAGAAGACAACTTGATTACCTTAAGTGAATGAAAGAAACAGAACCCATGAAACTCTAAGGCAGCATCTTCTAGTAAGTTAAAAGCATGTTAAAAAGTGGGGAAAACGGGCAGCTAGAAAATGAGTTATAATGTACCTGTTTGGCTCAAAGGATTTCCCCTGGAAAGTAATGGAAGATAAAATTTTGTTTCTGATGTGGGTCTATAAGGACTCTGATGCTTTGATTTTCCTGAAGTTAGAGCTTGATGGCTTTCTGTTCAACATTGCCTGGGATTTGACACCAGACATAGCCACTGGATATCCATGAAAACTTAGAGGTGTACATTTTTTCTGCCTCAGAAAACAGGAATCTATCTTCTTTTGAGTTGAGACACTGTCGTCTCACTCAAATTAGATGTAGTAGTTGGTTAACCATGATCTTTTTCTTGAGAGGACAGTCATCAGCTACCTGTGACCAATTTTTTATGATGATGATCACTAATTGAATTAAACAACCACCAGTAAGAGTATGTAATAAATAAAGGAACAAAAGCTTGTGAAGTTAACAGCCTGGCTAGTTTAATTTCTAAGAAGATGTGTTCAAGTTCAAGTATTCTTCATGTGATACAGGTGCCTAGTAGCTAACCCGAAACAAATGTTCTAACAGATGGAAAAATCTGCACAAATCTACATGCAAAAATTGTCCTTTAAAATCTTCATTTAAAAATGAACTTTTATTTCACAAGAAGGATAAGTGACAGGACAAAGGATACAGGATTTTGGACAAGCAGTATGTTCGGAGAGGGAAAATTTGACTGGTGGCTAATGTGCATATTAAGTGATCTACCGTTGCCCACCATATAATGACAACCCACTCCAGTATTCTTGCCTGGATTCTGTGAACAGAGGAGCCTGGTGGGTTACAGTCTATGGCATCACAAAGAGGCAAACACGACTGAGTGACTGAGTACACACACACACAATTGCCTTACCATATAATTTAGTGGAGCCATACTCATCTAGAATTCATGAAAGAAACAAATTTAGAATTTATTCTCTCTAGTTCTTTTCCTAACTTATTTTATATTTTACCGTTACTTAATACTGTTGTTTCTAGATGAGTAATCGATGAAAAACTTACTTATTTTTATAGTTCACACACTGATGTTTGATTTTTATCATTGTTTTCTTAGATTAAATCTAGTCTGTTCCACTGCACATTATACAGATTTTCTTTGTGCTTCTGTAAGGAATAATCACCATTTGACTCTTGGCTGGAAATGAGATGCCAGGTGAAGAAGCACACATGCTTTTTAAAAAATCTAAGTGCAGTATAAAAGAAAAGGAGGGTACACTGTATATGAATTATGATTCGACACGGTTAGTTGCTGCTAGCGGCCAAATATGCTTTTCCTTTGCTGTCTGCTCCAATTTCTCTTTGGACGGGTTGAGAGAGCACTCCGTGTTCAGGTCAAGATGTTTGCTCAGAAATAGTAGTACAGTTGCAGCTGTGTTTGCTGGAGCAGGAGACTAGTTTAAATAGCATTACCATTTATCCAGCCCATTAGCAGAACTCTGTAAAATAATACCAACTCTGCATAAACTATAGGACAGTGTAATAAAATTACAAGCACTTGTTGACAGATGGAAAGTGTAAGTAAAGAAGAAAGAAAAGTGAAGGGCCATAGGTTGGAGGTTAAAAGAGACAGTACATGGTTTTCTTACTTATGGAGATTCTCCATCCTCTCACTTGGCTCCTCCTCCATAACCAGGATTGCATTTTTTTATTAGTTTATTAAGAGTGGAGAACATGATTTTCTGAACAATTCAGAGTGGGTTAACTGACAGAAGTACAGTGACTTTTGAAATGGTTGATTATGATGGAAATTTATGAGTAGCATATACAAATCTTCCTGAAAAGTATAACCTTAAAGGTGACTTGCCAGTGAGTGATTCACACTTTTCAGTTTGAGTTTGCAGCTACTCATCTAGGCTTATTAGAGAGGCATTTCATTGGTAGTTCTGTGGTTAAGCATTTGGTTATAAATATTTGTTTTGTGGTTTTCAGTTTATTTCCTTGAGTATTATTATATTTACCCAGACTTCTAACATAAGCTTAAGTAGCCAAACCACGCTGCAGAAACTCATTTTTCACTTGTATCTCTTGAGACAAAACAAAGCTAACAAATGAAAATAAATACATAGGTTCCAGTGATTCATTTTCTTTGCTTCTTTAAGTGAAAACTCTTTATTTCTGGTTAACAAGTGGTGTTTCCCTAGTGAGGTTTGAAGCCACTAAATTATCTAACATTATAAGTAGTATTTTTAAAGCCAAGAACTCTTTTTATGGCCTAGTGGCTCCTTACCTGAGACAAACAGATTTTGAGCAATAAATTCAGTCGGTCAGGTCACAATTCATTTGGTGTCAGATAGGATCTCAGATTCTCCAAATTGTTTTTTGATAATAATTATTCCAATTCTTTAAGAGGGAAACTTAATTTCTATTAAAATAAAAATTAGTTTGGGAAAGATAGCAAATATATGATGAAGCTCCCCTTCCTTTCCTTTCCTTTCTTATAAAAGGAGCCTTGGTTTTTGATTTTGGTTTTGAGGAGTTACAAGAGTAAGTATGCTTAATGTTATAAAGGTCTAGATAATTCAGAAAAATAGAAAAGTGGGAGTATAAATTATTCATGATCTCCCCACTCAGATATAATCACTAGTATACTTGTCAATTGTCAGTAGATTAGTTTTCTTTTTCTGTAATTATGCATATAAATACTGCTGTACATGCATTACAAATACATTTTTTAAATATCCCTAGGGTTTAGTATAAAGCTTGACCTTTAGAAAGCTCTCAGTAAGTGTTTGATGTATTGAATTAAATCTCCGTTGGGTTCAGGGTTTGTAACTTGAATGAGCAAATAGTAACACTGGGAAGACATTATGAATAATGGGGAATCAAATTAAATTTAAAGGATACCTTGGTTCATTAATGTTTATCCCCTTAGGTTTTCTAAACATTGAAGTGTCTATTGGTATGCACTGAAAAATCAAAATAATGTTTTCCACCTAAGCAAAAATATCTTAATATACTATAATACTATACTTCTATAAAGCTACCACCATGCCCCCTCCCCTCCACCCCCTGTTCCCGTTCTCTGATGCCAATTAAGTATCAGGCTTCTTGGATTCAAGGATAAAAGCAGAAGACTACCATGGTGCCTGTGTCAGAATTCCTCCTGAGTTAATTTCTGCCAGCTCCGATGAACGTGTGGGCTCCTAGAGTGTCAGGTGTGTAGTCTCCTGCTTCATTTTACTCTTGGCCTGTTTGGCCCCTGCCACAGTAAATCCAACAATGGTAATGCAGGAATTGCAGGTTACAGTTGCCACGGTTACCGTTGTCCCGCCAGATCGACATCGTTACTCATCTAGGGAGCTGTCATCATAGCTGCCTCCCGTCCCTGGTGCCGAGACTGCCAGCAAGCTTCAGATGCAGAGAATAAAAGTTCTTCAAGATGGTGTGTCTGTGTCATCATTTGATGCAAGGACACTGTTTGTATTGTTAATACTGATACCTATGTAAGGGGAACAGATTGATTCTTTATCTTTGAAAACAAAGAACCTGTATGAGAGATAACATAAACAGTTAACTGTCAGTGATTAAAAACCCCAAGTCCCTTATTATTTATTAAGTAACTTATTAATTATTATTGGGTCCAAGGGACTCTCTTCTTGCTACTTAAAAAACAGAGATATATAAGTAGTATTTAAAAATATTACTGTTATATAACAAAAGGTTCATTTTTAAGAGGTAGACCAAATTCTTCATAGACTGTGACCTAGACATTCTTCAGAGTAGCCCCTATCTCTTGCCATGAAAAAAGGCAAGCCATTGAATAGGGCTTACTTATGTTTTTGTTTTTAAATCAATGTGCAATAGTATGATAGAGAAGTTATAAAAACAATGAAGATTAAGATTGTTTTTGATATTTTTGCCAGGCCTCCCGTGGGAAGTTTTTAATTTAAACGGATCTAATAGAAGACTTTTGCTGGAGAACGTCAGAAATTGGCAGGCTTCTGGTGTTGCCAGAGTAGATTTTTTTGGTGTGAAATCCACAGCATAGTTCCTGGCATAGGAAAGTCAAGTGCAGGAAGGTCTTTCCCACTCAAGTGCACTTGTTTAAATAGTTGCTTCCCCAAATGTAAATGTTTCTGTTTCCACCAGCAAATACTCATGGTTTGCCAGTGAGTGTAAATACTGTGAATACTGTGATCTATGCTGAGGAGAAAACCGCCATGGTGTGTGGCCCACATAATATGTGGCATTTGTGGGCCTCAGCCATTGCTGACTTCTGACCTGTAATGTGTAGATTAAAGCTTTCAGAGTTCATGGAGACTGAGTGTGTTTTTTTGAAAGATGAATTTAAGTGTATGATTTTCATGTCAAAAAGATTTTGAACACGTATCAGGAGGGAATATTTTAAAATTTGATTGTAAATCATGAAATTGCTGCTGCAATCTCAAGATTATAATTTAGTGATTGAAGTTTATATAAGTATTATTTCTAGGAATAAGTGACCATAAGGTATTAGTTCTGTTGAGCTAATTTTAGTGTATGTACATTACATTTTAAGAAATCTACTTTGTGAGAAATATATTTTACTAATATTGTAAAATATTAGTGTTTAAATGCCTACTCAGATGTTAGTGCTTTGCGATCTTTGTAAATCAATGTACACTTCTGGAGCAAAGGTTTCTTTTCTATAAAATAGGAATGATATTTATCTTCTGGGAATATATCAAGTCACAATACATATTCTGTATTCAAAAGAACATTGTCAACTTTCTGGTATGATAGAAATGATGCTTGTGGAGTTCTCCTCCTTTCAGTGTAAAATAGGATGAAGTAATAGTCACACAGATGTCCTAGCAAGTTGCCCACAGTCAGAAAACCTCCTGTTTCTCTTTCGTGTCTCTTCTTGCATTTATTCTCAGTGTAATAAAATATACATAAGTGTAACCACATTAACTTTTTAACACTGCAGATTAGCATAAAATGTGCATTTGCACCATTCCATTTCTCCTTATTTGGCAACACAAGGTATATTAAAGCCAGAATGTTCTTAATGAGTTCTCTTACCGGCTCCCAGTTGATGATTCATATAATTTTAAAATTCTTATATAAAATGAATCAAGGATAGAAAAAGAGGCTGTGACTCAGGAACTATTTATGTTAGTTGACTTATTAAATTGTTGTTTTAATGACGTGTTGTCCTGAATAACAAAATGAAGGAAAAATACAAACCAGTTAGAAAACGCTGAGTAAACGCCTTAAGGTATAGATAAACTCTTTTGGCAGTTATTCAGAAGATTTATTGCATTGCTAAAGTACCTTTTTATCACTAACTAAAATTTCAGTTTAAAAACATTGTAAGAGAACCGTTCCACTGAGCTTATTCAAAGTATGATTTGACCTGTGAAACATTCTGCCACCTTTGCATAAGCTGCATTGTGATATTCAATGGATTTTTAGACTAAGCATTTTGTCAAAATGCAGTTCAAATTGCAAGCTGTTTAGCGCTTTGGATTTAAAAGATGGCTGATAGTGAAATAGGTTTGAATCAGAAGTTATTTTTGTTTTGTTTGTATTGTAACTCCAGTTCTTTTTATATGTACATAAGCTTTGCCCTCAGATGAGAGTGGTGTATGTCCTCTTCATTACCCACAATCAGGTTAATTGCTATCAAGAAATTATTTAAAGAGAATTATCCTTAAAACACTTGATAAATTGTGATATGAGAAACTTGGGGCAAAAGTTTAAACTTAAACTCTAGAGAGGGAAAAAATGAAGAGTGAAAAGGCCAGTCTTCGGTGGGACCTGTGGTCTACGGAATAGCATAGTGGAGTGAAGTGCTATTAAGAGAACATCTGTGCCTCTTGAAATGTCCCCAAATGAATGTGAGCAGCTAAGTATGGCAACTTGATTTAAGTGTTTTTTTTTTTTTTAAACTTAAAGAAAAGAGAAATAAATAAGTCTGGAAACAGAATGGGAAGATAGCTTTGCTCCTTCATGATAGGTTTCTTCTACTAGTGGAAGATTAAAGCTTGAAGTATGTGAATAGCTGAGAACAGTGCAGAGAAAGGTTGATTGCTTCCCCTCCAACAGTTCCAATTGATTGAAAAAAAGCCTAATTTAAAGTTCTGTTTGTTCTATGTCTTAAACCATCAGAATTCTCTTTTAGGACCAGAGGAATGCTCTGGAGGAAAAGAATCCAAGGATAAAAAGTCATTGCAAGCCAACAATTGTTCCTAATCCTCACAAAATGCTGGAGAAATTAAATTTATTCTTTATTGCTCAAAGTGTTACCTAGGTCACTGGGCGATGGGAAAATTGCACTGGAAGTAGAGTAGGAGCAAGCTTTGTTTTGTGTCTAGATGCTTAACCTTAGACACGACAAGGCATCTTAGAATGTGGTGGGAACTTGGTTCAGAGCATTAACAGCAAGACTTTTATTACCCCGGGTTTATAATAGGCTGTGCTGTCAGGAGATGAAAATGTTGTGTTTACATTGCAGTGTTAAATGATCATTTAATTAACACCTAAGGAAAAAAAGTTGTGAAATTCTTAGCAGCTTTTATTGTTGGTTTCCTGGGAGGTTTTAATATCCGAGTTTCATTGAGAATTTCTTTTTTGTTAGTAGAGACACAAAAGACATTATACACTTTTTAAGGAAGACAAACAGTTTAACCTTGACCCTTTCTCGCTTAAAATATTAATTTAAATTACGTTTTAATTCCGGTGTGCTTATTTTAAAAGTTTCTAGATTCAGATCTTAAAAATATGTCTTAAACACTTTATTTCTATGTGAACATCTGTCATTTAAATATTAGTTTACATTCTAAACTTTCTGCTGTAGAACATTTGAAGCTGCCGATTAGTTTATATGAAGTGTAATATATTTATAATACTAACTATATGCATTATACATCTTTCAAGCTACACTGCAGTTACATTGTCTTAAGAATGTCAAAATAGGTAATCATTTTCAAGCAAATTTTATGACAAAAAGGTGCCCTGTTATTATATTAGCATCATTATTTAGTTAGAGATCATTACTATCGTATGATGCGAGAGGTTTATATATAGACAGTAGGAAGAGTGAGAGCGTGAGTATGGAAATTCACATTAACTTCATTGATTGNTATGACAAAAAGGTGCCCTGTTATTATATTAGCATCATTATTTAGTTAGAGATCATTACTATCGTATGATGCGAGAGGTTTATATATAGACAGTAGAAAGAGTGAGAGCGTGAGTATGGAAATTCACATTAACTTCATTGATTGCTAAAAAAGATTGATATTATCAGATGCCTTCATTTATCCTTGATCTTTTATAAATACAGTTACCTAAAAAAAGAGTGGTCACGAGACAAATTGATAACACTTGGAGAATACAGGGCAGTTGTCAAGGGCAGCTGAATGCTCAGTACACTCTTTTTCTAAAACTACTATTAAAATTTATATCTGTTACTCCTCTCATTTTATCTAGATATGCAACTTCATATTCGAATATGTGAAGTACTTTAAAATATATACTAAGTTACTCGCTATTAAAGCGAAATCTTTCTTAACTTTTCCAGAAATGATTATACCACGAGACTGTAGTTTTTTTCAAGTACGCTGCTTTGATTCATACTGAAACTAAAAATGTTTATTCCCATTTTTTAAAGTTTAAATTTAAGTGCCTCAGGATAAAACCTGCTTTCTGTATTATTCATGGTAAGAGTGCAAGGAGTATTGAATGTTGTTAAAATCTCTTAATAGAAAGCCCTGCTTTGAACTGAGAGTTATATTCTCATTCACAAAATACTACCGAGCATTACGTAGGCACTTTGTACAATGTTATATGCTTTCCCTACTTCTATCAAGTTTCAGCATTTCTCTAAAACTTCTTTTTTTTTTAACTCACACTGAGTTTTTTTTTTTTTTCCTCCCTTCTCAAAGCTGTTTCTCCATCCAGAGTCTAGTAACAAAACCCCTTAAGTAGGAATATTACTTTAAATGTGATCTCCTTTATATATACCACCTTTTGACTTGAGGTAGTTACAAAACACAAAGTGTTCAGAAGTTAAAAAGTATAAAAGAGAAAGAGAAGAGTGACAATATCTGGTTCTTTAACATACTAGATGATTGGTATATTCTATATGATATAGTTCCTTATACCAGTTGAAATTCCAAGCCAAAGAGGTACTGTGTGCAGATGTGTGTTTATGTGTGTGTGTGTGTGCATATGGTTGGAAATGGGGATACTGAGAGCTAGGGAAACATCTCTCTTGTGAATGCTCAGAAATGTTTGAAGAGTAAATATGTAGAGAAATCACAGGAAATTTCATTTAACAGATAAATAAATTGTTTTTTACATTAAAAAAGCAATGATATGCTCTTATATTGAAAAAAAGTCAGTGTTAAAATTTTATGCATTAGTTAGTTAGAATCTCTAACTTGAAACCAATGAAAAAGATTTCAGGATTTATTTTAGATAAAGTTTCCAAGTTTGCTTCTTAAAAAATAAGAGTAACTTATCTAAATGCAAACAATTTACTGTATGTAACAAATATATTTGGTAGTTATTCCATTGAAACTATTGCATGCAAGAGATTGGAAGATATAATATCTAGAAATACTCTAGTCCCCTCTGTGAGGATTAGGTAATTAAAATTTTAACTTCCCTTTCGCATAAAACTCTTTTGCCTGACTCTCAATACCCAGGGCAATCCAGTTCTGCTTTATCACTTTAGCTTTCTCATGGCTGTCACAACATATATGTTATGTCCCAGGCAAGCAGATTTTCCTGTTAATGATGGGACATTCCCAGCACATTTTTGGGCTCCTTCCTTGCTTCCAGTGTAGAGTAGCATAGATTACCATCCTCATGTAAGCCTCACCCCCTCTATCAAACCTTTCTCAACTGCTTTAGTTACCTCTATGATCATTAATTATATTGTAGTAGCTCTGAGTACAGACTGTTGACTCAGACTGCCAGAGTTTGAATCACTTAATGGGTAAACTTGGGAATCTCACTCAATTTCCTGCCCTGTGCCCTGGTTCTCCTTGTAAAATGAGGATGATGGTTAGAACTTACCTCATGGGAATGTTGTATGGAATAAATTATTCACTAAATGAACAAAGCTTAATATGACGTGTGATAATAGTGCTCAGTATTGTTTTTATTTTTTGATTTTTATTATTTAAGCTACTGTGTTTATTACCTGCCTCATATAATGTGCTCTTGGGTATTATATTCTATTAATAATGTGTGTTAACTTTGCCAGGACTTCTGTCTTATATTTGTCTTTGCTTTATATATAGCATTTAGCCTAGTGCAGTTTAATTAAGAAACACTTTAGAAGTGAATCCTTTTTGGAACTTAGCCTGAAAAAGACACTAACAATAGTTTGAATTTGGAATGAAATATAAACGATGTGAATCCTAAGTCCAAAAACCTACTAGTTATATTCCTGAATCTGCTATTCACTAGCTGCAGATGCTAAGCAAAGGTACTTGATTTGCTGCTGCTGCTGCTAAGTCACTACAGTCGTGTCCGACTCTGTGCGACCCCATAGACAGCAGCTCACCAGGCTCCGCTGCCCCTGGGATTCTCCAGGCAAGAACACTGGAGTGGGTTGCCATTTCTTTCTCCAATGCATGAAAGTGAAAAGTGAAAGTGAAGTCACTCAGTCGTGTCCGACTTTTTGTGACCCTATGGACTGCAGCCTACCAGGCTCCTCCGTACGTGGGATTTTCCAGGCAAGAGTACTGGAGTGGAGTGCCACTGCCTTCTCCAATTTGATTTGAGGACAAATTTTGGGGGATTCCCTGGTGGCCCAGATGGTAAAGAATCCTCCTGAAGTGCAGGACACCTGGGTTCGATCCGTGGATGGGCAGATCCCCTGGAAAGGGGAACAGCTACCCACTCCAGTATTCATGCCTGGAAAATTCCATGGACAGAGGAGCCTAATGGGCTACAAATCCATGGGCACTCAAAGATTTGGACACAACTCAGTGACTAACACTTTTTTTTCTTGGCTTATAAAAGTATTTGGTAGTTCAGATAAAAGAGGGACAAGAATTTAGCATAAGGCCTCCTGGTGGCTAAGCTGGTAAGGAATCCACCTACAGTGCTGGAGACCTGGGTTCTCTCCTTGGGTTGGGAAGATCCCCTGGAGAAGGAAACAGCTACACACTCCAGTATTGTGGCCTGGAATAATCCATGGACCATGTAGCCTATGGGGTTGCAAAGAGTCGGACACGACTGAGCGATATTCACACTCACATTCTCCTGGTCTCTAGGAAGTGCTCAGACATAATTAAAGGAAGAAGAGGAAATAAAAATATATAAAAGTTTGCTCTAGCTCTTTTTTCAAAAGTGTGTGGAGAACTCTTCAGACTACTTGTAACAATTGTAATGGTAGAGTTATTCATGTAATAAGCCAGGAATTAGATGAGGAAATTGTGGATGAATGATTTTGAGATGGTTCTCTTTCCTATTAGCAATTAAAAAAAAAAAGCAGCTTCTGTGTTAAACGAATATAACCTGTTTACATTTTGCATGATTTTGCTATTACATGTAAATTGTTTGAAGACTTAGGTTTTAAAAAAAAATTGAAGGAGATTTGATGGTTATGCAGTATTAAATGACCATCCTGATACATGATAATCCCTCAATAGGAGGTAAATGGTATATAACTGAAGTAATTCAATATTCACCTGTCCCTCAAACATCACAACTGATAGCATAAGGAAATGAATTAAAAATAAACAAGGCAAATCAAGGAAGAATAATGGTGGACATAGGTTTTTATGTTTGTATTTGTGTTATAATCTTTTGGCTTTAACAGGTTTGTGAGCCGGTACCTTCCTTTTCTGTTTTTCACCCTACTAAATGCATTGTGCACCCTGGACAATTAATTTTCCTTATATTTTGAGAAGACTAGAATGTGTAGAGCCTGAATATCCTGAAGGCGACTGAAATCTGGAGTCTGTTTCTGAAAGACAGATTCCCTCTCAGGGTTGGTGTGGTTTTTCTTTCCTTCTCTTTGAGGAGAGTGAATTCCACACCTAATGAATAGTTTCAAGAAAAGCTGTTAGTCAGGTACTCCAAGTGACCACCCTGGATTCTTCTTTTATTACAGAGAGGAACATGATGGAATGAGAAAGCAACATAGTTATATTTGATAAAAGGAAATACCTTTTTTCCTTTCCCCACCCACCATGTAATCCTCTGGAATTTAGTTGACACTGGGAAGTTACTGCAGCAAATGGTGTGTTTGAAAAAATCCAAGTTGGAGGAACAGGACTAATACTTGTAGCTACAATACTTACATTAAAAATCACAAAGTGTATCACTCAGCTTATTTCAGGGCAAGGTTTTCACATGAAAGTGTCTTGGAAGAATTTTTCTTTTATTCTGGTCAATTTTACAATAAAGTATTACACAGTGGGCAGTGCCATTGTTATCAACATTACTTTTTGTTCTTTTCTGGGTTGTTGGATATCACTCTGTTGCCTGAGATGGGATACTAGATCAAAATCAGATGAAGGACTTAAGTTAAACATGACAGAGGGGCAAAAGAGAAACCATATGTATAATGGAATGTTATTAAAATGGACAGATGTTATTCTTCAGATCTTTCCAGTTCAAAAACCATACATTAAAGAGAGAATAATGATATAAATCAGTAATAATACAGTCAAGATACTGTTTTATTTTCTAAATTAAATGATCAAGTTGAATAACTCTATTAAACTATAAATAAACATGTATTGCTAGAGGTTTAGTTATTTCTAAATACATGTTATTTCCATGTCATCAGTGTGATATCTGTTGCAAGGTACTTGATGTCATTGTATTTTTATAAGATAATTCAGATTTAGATCTTTTCTAACTAGAGCTCTTCTCCTCAGTTCTCAAGCATATATTATTTTAGTGCCTTGTATTTATGGCTCTGCTAATTATTTTGTATGTATTGTATTTCAAAGCAGTGATTCATAAAGTGTGCTCTGCAGTGATGTAAGAGCAAAGTTTTGTAATCAAATGTGTCAGGAAATAACGAAAGACATCCCCTGCAGTGACTGCAATGGACATTTGTGTGTTAATCTCCAAGGCATCTTGTGATGAAGAAATTCACTTAACTTAAAAAATTTGTTTCTCAGTGTTATGTGGTTATACGATTCTCCTTTTTCTCGGCTTCCCCCACTAATACCAATTAGTCCAAATAGCAAGAGCAGCTTCCAAAAGATAACAACTTTTTGTTAATTCTGTTTGAGATTTCTTTAAAAAATAAAAACCATTTTACTTATGGGTGGCTGAAATTTAATGTTATTTTTCTGGTGCCAACATAGTGATCTAAACAACTTTTTCTTTTAATGCATTGGCCTGACAAATCTGTTCTTTTCAGTTCACCTTTGAAAGTAAACTTGATATTCTTTTGTTAACTCTAGAGATATAGAAACTTAGATCTTTGTGTAACAATTTTGATATCTTAATGCTGATATTTGCTTACATGTATGTGTGTTGTATATAAAATCATTTGCTATATGTGCACATATGTACACACACAGACAGACACACAAGCAGATGCCAGTGCTAAGGTATCAAAAGTCTTACAAAGGGATCTAAATTTCTCTATCACACACATGCTGTGCTGTACTGAGTCTCCGAGTCGTGTCCGACTCTTTGTGACCGCATGGACTGTAGACCTCCAGGCTCCTCTGTCCATGGGATTTCACAAGCAAGAATACTGGAGTTGTCTGCCATTTCCTTCTCCAGAGGGGATCTTTGCGACCCAGGAATCAAACCTGAGTCTCCTGCATTGCAGGCAGATTCTTTACCAACTGAGCTACAAGGGAATCCCATCACACACATAGTGCCACTCAACTCTATTTTAATGCCTGAAAACATTTTCATCACCTCTTTGTCCCTTCTCCCTGATTCTGTCATTGTAACACCTGAAGCCTGCTGTGCACAGCATTCTCCAGCAACACAGGGAAGTTTGCATCCTCTCAGCTGGGCGTGAACTTGCAGGAGTTTTACTCACTCCACAGAGATTGTGGAAGCTGAAAGTATTTTATATACAGTTTGTATTTGGTTAGCGGACTTTGATGGAGAAGGCAATGGCACCCCACTCCAGTACTCTTGCCGGGAAAATCCCATGGATGGAGGAGCCTGGGAGGCGCAGTCCATGGGGTCACGAAGAGTCTGACACGACTGAGCGACTTCACTTTCAGTTTTCACTTTCATGCATTGGAGAAGGAAATGGCAACCCACTCCAGTGTTCTTGCCTGGAGAATCCCAGGGATGACAGAGGCTGGTGGGCTGCCTCTGTGGAGTCGCACAGAGTTGGACACAACTGAAGCGACTTAGCAGCAGCAGCAGCAGACTTTGACATCAACATAGAGTTTTGTATGTTCAGTATTCTTGACTGAAACCCATGTCTCTAAGGACTAAAAGATAAAACAGATTAGGTTTGAAAAAAATTTAATAGTATTGGAAGCTTCTAAGACAGATGTTACATAAACCACATTGGTGCTTCTCAACAGGATACTTATACTGATCTTTACTGAAACTGTGGTGCTTTTCCTTTCTGTTAGTTCTCCTGGCATGTTGCTTTGACTGCCAATCCTTGTTTATATTAAATATTGAGGGGAAAGATATCAAAGAAAACACCACGTTATAGCTAAAACAAATCTACATCAAAGCTTGGTGAAATGGGCTTAATAGAAATAATCACGGCAAATTATCCATTATTTACAAACACATTCTCAATGTTATGTGGCTTTAGATTTAATAAAAGTGTAAAGAATCCATTCTGTTGTAGTTGGGTTTCCCTTTGTGTAAAGAAACTGAGTATCCCAAGCCTCTCTTCCCATGTCCCTGTTTTTCTCCATCACCATCTACCATACTGTGTATTTTAATTATTTGGTTGTTTTTCCCTGTCAATTAAAATGCAAGTTTCATGAAGGCAGAGCATAGTGGTAGGTATGCAAGAAATATTGGTTGAATGAATGAATATAGGTTTTGCAACAAACAGACTATCAGGATTTGAAACTGTGTGACTTGGAGCACATTACTTAACCTCTCCACCTCAATATCTTTTTCCTTAAGGTGGAGATAATTAGAGCATCAGTGTCACTGAGAGGATTAAATGAGGATGTAACGCATCTGCCACAGAATTCAATTGATGGTAATTATGTTTCATAGAAATAACTCCTAAATAGGTTGAGGAAAAATAAACAAACAGTACCCATCATCTGTTAAAATGCTTTGTTATTGCTTTTTGGCTGAGTCTGTGTTCTCCCGCCCCCTACTCCCCGGCTGTACTATAATAGTACGGGAAACCTAACTGTTCAGTGACGCAGCACATGCTGCTTGTTCTTTCCTTCTTATTTCGTGAGTTCTCCATTTTCATGGCATTCTCAGTCTTCACATTCCTGCTTCTGGGATGTTGAAATCCCACCAGGCTTTGCTACTAACCAGGCACTGCTTTACTTCCTGTGAACAGAGATTGCTGCCTTTCAGAGGATGCCACTACCCACCTAGCTAGAGGGGTCCTTCCCCGTGTGGATGTGTAATACCAGACAGTAGATACCTGCCAACACGCAGGTGTTTTCACTTAACTTTTTAACATGATTAATCCATATGCCTGTAGCCAAGGGAGTTCAAGAAATTTGACTGTTTAGTATATTGTTGAAATATCAATAGTTTAGTTTATATATTATGTTTATT
>SJYV01051165.1:241809-283065 GCA_006410875.1 Neotragus pygmaeus
GCTTTTGAACTGTGGTGTTGGAGAAGACTCTTGAGAGTCCCTTGGACTGCAAGGAGATCCAACCAGTCCATTCTGAATCAGCCCTGGGATTTCTTTGGAAGGAATGATGCTAAAGCTGAAACTCCAGTACTTTGGCCACCTCATGTGAAGAGTTGACTCATTGGAAAAGACTCTGATGCTGGGAGGGATTGGGGGCAGAAGGAGAAGGGGACGACAGAGGATGAGATGGCTGGATGGCATCACTGACTTGATGAACGTGAGTCTGAGTGAACTCTGCGAGTTGGTGATGGACAAGGAGGCCTGGCGTGCCGCGATTCATGGGGTCGCAAAGAGTCGGACACGACTGAGCGACTGAACTGAACTGAACTGAAAGCCTGAGCAGTATCTGGCATATTCTAGGTGCTCAGTGAATATAACAAGTCGACTGAATGTCACCATTGTCTTGTCAGTCTATCTTCATTGTGTTTCTCATCAGTTATACTTATAGTTTGCAGAAGAAAGGTTAGTGTTTTGTATAAGTTCCTCATTTCCCCCCACATATCTTTTCTCACAATAACCTATATACTGGAAAATTGTAAAGTCTTCAGGACCAGCCACTGCTTACCTGCTTCAAGTCTGTATCCTCATTTCCTTCTCTTATTTTAGGTCTCAGCTTTAAATTTACCTTCACTGCGCTTCACTTCATTCAAGGATAGATGATGGTTCCCTTATCTGAGTGACCTCAGCACTGCTCCCCCACCATCAATGTAGTTAGCATATCTGTTCTCATTTGTCTCTCTGTTGAGCTGAAAAGTAGACTGAATCTAGTCTAAGATATTTTCCCCGAGCTTGGCATGGTACCTGAGATGGTACACACCAGAGATATTTTTCCCAGTGACTGAATGCATGTCTTGTATGATATTCCCCAGATACTGAAATCATTCTTGGAAAATGCGTTCAGTAAACAGTTGAAATTTAATGCAGTGTCTTCAGTGCAGCATATGCATCCTTCAAGGATTGCTTAACATAATCTCCTTTTTAGTGATCTTAAAAACTGAAGAGCATATTGGATGCTACAGACAAGTACCCAGCTGGGGAGGAGAATGGGAGATGAAATCCAGCATGTCTTTTGTTCATTAGGCCATTTCTACCTCTGAGAGACTATCTTTAAAAATTTTTCACAGAGATGCTGTGTGTGATAATATGACCCTAGATAAAGGAAGACAATGTTAGAAATTTCTATTTAAATTTTTCTCTCAACTTTGAGAACTCTCTCTGTTTCTCTGAATTTTAAAATACTTATAGTCTAGTGGTACTGTAATACTAAATTTATATAAATATATGAATAAATTATAAATGGTGGGGATGCTTGGTAACTTTACTGATAATGATACATGACGAAAGCAGTTATGGAGAACTGTGATTGAACTTAACGGGTCCAATGTCAGTGTAGTTTCCAAGTTGACTTATGGCTTCTCCTTGATGCAATTTTCAGCTGCCTTAAGAAAGGTATGCTCAAGGTAATGACACCTTGGACATCCTATGCACCATGGCACTTGTGCATGTGTGAATTGTGTGTCTGTCCCTTGTTCCTGGGCTTGTGATGAAGAGAATGGTTGGACTGTGCCTTTTGTCTGCAGGCTTTGTTCAGATTCATCCAAATGCCTCCCTTTTTGGTGAAGCATCTACCTTAATTTCCAAATTCTCAGGTCAGTTCTCCTTGCATATGAGTTTATAATGAGTCTTCTTCTCCTCATTATTGGCATACTCTTTAGATAAAAAAAAGTAAGTGTTTCATTTCTCCTCTGCCTTTGGGATACGATACTAATGAATGAATAGTCGGTTTCTAATCACAAAATAGACAAACATGCTTGGATTCAGAATATCTTAACTGGAATCATGGCCCAGCCACTTTCCAAATGTGTGATCTGAACAAAATAATTAACCACTCTGAGCTTATTTCTTTTTCTATAAGATGAAAATAATAATTAATTCACAGATTTTTAAAAAGAAATAAGCATATGTGAAGTGGTTGCCATAGTATGAAATAGACATTTTGTAGAATTTTGACTTTTGAGCATGCTAACTGCAGAATACTTTTTCATATTTATTAGCAATACTAAAATCACAGCTGCTTGTTTGTGAGGTCTGATGTGATGGTTGCTTTAACATAAATGTTTTAACATAAAAGTTTAACTGTATTAAACTAGTTAAAATGTAACTGCATGCGTGCTAAGTCACTTGAGGTGTGTCCAGCTCTGAGTGACTCTATGGACTGTAGCCTGCCAGGCTCTTCCATCCATAGGATTCTCCAGGCAAGAATACTGGAGCGGTTGCCAGGCCCTCTTTCAGGGGATCTTCCGGACCCAGGGATTGAACCTGTGTTTCTTATGTCTACCTGCATTGGCAGGCGAGTTCTTTACCACTAGCGCCACCTGGGAAGTCCACATTTATTTGGTTAGATGATTGGCTAATGGATTAATCATTTTCTGAGGATGACAACCTCCAGATCTTTTTAATTTTTCATCTTAAGCTGTCATACAAGAGTTGAGTAATGATACAGTGATGGAGTGTCCATCAGTGTCCTGAATATTGTTGAGTCATATGGGTGCTACACAGCTTTGGAGGAGTAAAACCACTTCTGACTGCAGTATCTAGAAGGGGAGCAGAGATTCTATTTTAAGTGGATTTCTGTAGTTTCCAAAGGCATAAGATGAAAAAAAAAAAATCCATACAGAGAGAATAACATTATTTGAAATGGTTAAAAGGTATGTTTTTTGACTAAGAAAAATTTCATATGCTTATGGTATTGGATTAAGGAGAAAAATAGTCAAGAAATGTAAATTGAGACCATTTTTAAAGACTCTGAAATGCTTGGCTAAGGACTTCAAATTTTATTTGGAAGGCAGGGGTCATCTGATCAAGATAATTCTCTGGGAAGATTTTGACTGTACATTGAAGTACAGAAAGACTTAAAGCCTAGAGACATCACAGAAATAATACCACGGTCCAGAGTTCTAAATTCAGGGTGATACTATTAGAAGAGTAGGACATATAAAGAGATATTTGCAGTTAAATTGCAATGAGTATTGTGTAGCATGATGGTTTTATGTAGAGAACAGGATTTTAAAATTTTAAGCAAAGCCTCTGTAAACAACAAAGAAAGCCGATTTCCAGGGCACTTCAGTTAATTTGGTACTGCTGATAACAAATGAAGTTCTAAAAGTATAATAGTGTGAAATAGAGCCTTGCATGGAAGAGCACTACTTTTGTTTCAGGGTTTGGAATCACTTCTTACCTTTTTTCCTGACATATATGCCCTGGTTCTGTTATTTTGTTGCTTGAGGTAGTAGAGGCATAGATCTATTAATGTAACCTTCATTTTTTGTATTAGAATAAAAGAATGTAAAGTCTCATGCTAGAAAGGACCCCAGAAACTTAGGTGAAGAAACAAGTGCCAGAGATGCTATATAAGCTGCCCAAGGTTGCCCAGCCTGTGCAGGAGCCTTCACTATGGCTCATAGGTCCAGGCTCCCATGTATAGGTCCTCCTAAGACTCTTTGCTGCCTGGTCTACACCTGCTCCAGGAACCCAGATCCTTTTTCCTTCTTTTTCTTACCATTTCACATTTGTTGTTATTTAAAAGCACCACCCTTAAATTCACAGACTGCACATGATGCTCATTATTATTATCATTACTGTCTATAGAAAGTAAACATGTATTAAGGGTGCTATGCCAGCCTCTGTATAGAGCCAAATACATCTACAAAGGCCTTAGCCCACACTGTGTCTCATATTTCATAAACTGGGGTTTATATCCTCAGACTACTGGATTAAACATTTATATATTAGTTTTCTCCCTCATTCTACATTCTTGCTTAGATGGGTTTTTTTTTTTTTTTATTTGCCTTTAATTCTGGCTACTACTTTTGGTTCTAAGGAAGAGGAAAAGGAAATTCACATGTTGTTTTTCTTTTCCAAGAAGCTACAGGTATATTTTTAAAATAGTCTTTCTAGAAAGGCTATTAGTTTATATACCTTACCTTGGTTTACAGATGAAAAAGCTGAAAATTGACTAGCCTCGCTGATGAAAGGTAAAGACATGAATGAAATTCAAATTTCTTGGATCCGTAAAATAGAACATGTATTGAGAAGTGACATCCTAATACTGACATTGGCAAACTGAGAAATACTCAGAGAAAAACACTGAGGAAGTAAAAAGTCCTGGATGGAATATCGTATGAGAATCAGTTGAAAAAACTTGAAAGGTCTAGAAGAGTTAATCTAGGTGCTACTTAATCAGACTTTCTAAAACATCTGAGGTATTATCCTCTCAGTGAAGTTTTTAAATGCTAGCTAACTCAGAAGGTCCAGAGTAATTTGGTAATGAAACTGTTTACCTCAAAGTCTTTGCAGAGTGCTTGGTGCCAGGTATCCAATACTAGGCCACTGTTGATAGATTGCACAAGAATGTCTTAAGTGTTTCTAATTTTTATGTCATTGCATTTAAAAGTGAATCTGATACTAAATGATATTATGTAACAGAGATTAACCATAATTTCTCTGAATCAGGGATGATAACGCGTTTCCTACTCTGGTAGACTCCCTGAGGGTACTCTCTGAAACACTTTGTATGCAAAAATCTTAATTTGAAAATCCCTGGGGTAAATAATTTCCAATTTTCATTTCAATGGAAAGATATTAATTTAACTTCATTTAGAGCAAGATCAATTTGTGTGCCTGGCTCCTGATGTGTTCAGGAGTTTTGAGGGAAATTCTCACATTGGTTTGTACTGAAGCAGAAGACATACCAGTATCTTAAAAGCCAGTTAATGCAACTCTTTATTTATTTCCAATTAAATCCAGTCCTCACCGGACCCCTCTTGAAAGGTGTTTGAGCTGCCTGAGAAACTATTTAACCCAATATAATGAAATTGAATAAAACAAAATCTTATATTATTTTCAGGATTCTAAGGAGTTACCTTCAAACACTTTTTTTTTCTGCACAGTGACCTTTGTTCTTCTAAAAGTCTTAGATCTATGCTCAGTTGAGAAAGCATAATTGTAAGTAAATCTACTTGAATGTATAGGCTTGATTTTTCTTAACAGACCACTTTTGAAAAGAAAGGATGGAGAATAAAGGACAGATATTATTAAAGTGTTGGCCGAGTTACATACTCAGATTATCAGGTTCTTTGATACAGAATGCTGTAGCATAAACTACATTTCACTTTATTTATATGAGGGTCTGTGTCATATATACTTGAAGTCTCTTCCACCCAAGAAAATGTCTAGGAAATAGTAGCATGTTCAAACAAGTTTTCTAGTGATTGTTGTCCACTGACTTTTAACATGTTGTAGACATTCTAGAAATACTAGCAAATCAAACAACTGTCCATAATTACCTCTTGTTATGCTTATGAGAGCAGGGTGGTAAAACAGTTTATATTCTCTCACTTTGAACACAGAAATATTGGTTAACTTATTGCTTATTTTATTTCTCCTCGTACTCATAATAATATCAAATGTTAAAAAAAGATATAGAGAGTAGAATTTTGCGTTAAACCAAGAGAATAAAACCAAAAATGAAAAAGTGACCCGAGCTAGAAGCAAGTTAAAAATGCAATTTTTCAGCTTCACAAAAGTTACCATGGCATCACCTTTTCTTTTGTGCTGGTGATTTAATTTAGTAGTTTAAGAAAAAAAGTGTCTATTGCTGTGTTTAAAAATTCTAATTGCAGGGATTGATAAAGAAATTTCCAAGTACAAGGGGTATTTGTAGAGAACTGGTAAAACTGACAAGTGATTGGCATGTAAACAACCCCACTGTGCCCTTATATTCCATTCTCTGATGCTGGACCACAGATGCTTAGTCTCAAGAAGTTACCCCCATCTAGTTTTTATTAAATGCTTGGCTTCATGGATGTAAACAATATTCTGTATTAGCTGCCTAAATAAACTGCTTTCTTTGGTGCTGCTGTGCCATCCTTCCTCGGTGTGGTGGGATAGCTGTGAAATGAATGAATGGGAACTTTCCTTTAGTATGTTTAACTGAATTTAAACTCTGAAAAGGAAAGCAAAGTACAGATTTCATCAAATAGATTGAAACCGTCTAAACGTGAATGAAAGGGATAGCATTTTCAACTTGGCAATTTTCTGTTTATGACTTACCAGAGTCTGAGTGAAATTGCCCTTTCTTCTCTGCTAATGTAAAGGTGACACCTCAGCAAGTACACACAGTGTTATGTGCAGCCAGAAGCTCTTGTAATTGTCCTTGAAAGCAGTTTACTGTTAATATATCTTGATTTTCAGAGTGTCATTGTTTTTCTCTCCTGGATCAAATTTTGGTTTTCCTGCTTCTTTACAAGTAGATTTCTTAATTCATATGCATTTTTTACTGTACTTTTTAGTTCTCATTTCATTCTAAAAAATCTTTACTATAGCATGATTTGATAAACTATTTTGAAAAAGGAGAAATAGATGCATGCTATTGTAAGTTATGATTCTTTTAAGATTGTTTACATTTTTTGGTAATACATTCAAAAGCAGAGAATTGATCTGAAATAAGATTTTATGTTTTCCTGATTTTTAAAGTTTGAAAGACATTCTTCTGTTTCTTACCAGTTTATATTTCTAAAATATTCAAATGATTGCCTCAGAGTTTGGAGACAAAATATTCTTAATTTTTTTCCTCTTAAACTTGAATGCTAAGAACTTGGATGTTTTAAATGAGCTATTTGCCAGCAGATGACAATTCATTCCAGATTACCAAGAGTAACCAAGTACAGTAAGATCTGTGTTTGCTAACCAGCAAAATCTGGAAAATTGCATTTTTGACATTCCCCAGGCAAAATTGTCAATCTAATAAATGTGAGTAAGACTAACTGAAATAGGGTAGGGTGAAATATGTTGGAATTAGATTAAGGTTGCTAGAGATTTAATGTGTATTCTTGTTAATTTAAAAAATCTCATAGGGTTTTCACAAACAAAAATTATATACCTGTGTAAATCATGACATTTCATTCCTTTGCCAGCCTATGAAGGAAAAGTGGGAGGTTAAAAAGAAAAAAGGGAGGTCAATATGAATTGACTCCAAGTCAACTGTAATCTATATCCTGTCTTCCTAATATATCTCATAACAAAAGCTTGTTGTATCAGTATATTCCAAACGTTTGTAAGTTATTTAGAACTTGGAACATGTTTTCCCATAAAAACAATGTTGTAAATATTGGTTCAGTTCCCAGGCCAGTGCATACAGCCTATTTAATCCATATGTATCTAAGATACAGTACCAATGTTTGCTTGAGTCTTGATCCTGAAGGCATATGTGCAGCAAAGTATGCAGTGATGGGTATTTTCTCTCAATTTTCTGAAAAGAAAATAGTCCCATAGGAATTTTCCAAAGAAATTATTTTTGATATTTGTCCCTTTCTTTCTGCATTTTCAGTGTCCCAGAGCCCTCCTGTGAACTTACAGTCAAGGCAGGGACAACAAGTTATCTCATCTGACCTTGCAAAGGAAAGCAGTGCACTTTATTTACAGATTCACTGTGGGGAATGGCATTTTGACTCTTTTATTATTATCAACTTTTTGATAAGGTTCGTTAACCTCACCTTTCTAAATGACCAAGTTTTAAGAAAGATAAGACATAGAGTTAAACTATGAATGTAATAAAAGACAATTAGTGTTTGACAGAAGCATCTTGATATGTTGCTGGATATGTAAGGTCTTAGAGCTTAGAGGTGATTTTTAATAGATTTCCATTTTGTCACCCTTCAAATGCTTCATTTCTATTAAAACGTGTGTGTGTGTTTTTTTTATAGTAACTCTCAGAGCCTTTGTTGAGGTGAGGCAGTGTCATGGGGAGGTTGATAATAAATTCTTAGTGTTCAAATAGGGGACTATAATTTATTGCATTGTTTTTCAATTATGTAAAATTGCTCTTATTCATAATTGCAATTTTACATCTGTTTTAGTGGCTGTGTAGACTGTATTTTCCCCTACTATCCTAATTTCGTAAGTAAGTAGGAATTTTATTATTTTTTTGTTTTCTTTGCTTTGTACTAATTCCCACTCTTGTCACTCCCTTTGTTCTCAGACCTGCAGGGAAGCAGGTTAAAGACAACCCACCCAACAGCTGAATCATAACAGCCATTTTCAAAAGATATACGTGTTTCTTAAGACATATAAAACCTCTGTTTTGCCCTGAGAAATAGGAACATGCACACTTTTACAAAATGTCCTTGCTAATGTATATATATCAACAAGGGTAAAAACAAATTTCATTACCAGAACGTTATTTCGAATAATATTTTTAGTGAGAAGTAACTTTTATTTTCTCAAGTTTTATTTCAAAGGATGACANGAACATGCACACTTTTACAAAATGTCCTTGCTAATGTATATATATCAACAAGGGTAAAAACAAATTTCATTACCAGAACGTTATTTCGAATAATATTTTTAGTGAGAAGTAACTTTTATTTTCTCAAGTTTTATTTCAAAGGATGACATGTTTTTTAGTTGACAAAAAAAGACAATAAGATTTATGAAATTATATACTTCATTTGGACATTTTATGTATTTCACTAAATTGAGAAGTAATTCCAATTTTCCTCTGTAAACTATATGCTGATTTTCAGGATTTTTTTAATCCAGAAAAAATTAAAATATGAAAGTAAAATAGTATGTATAAAAAATCAGATTTCCAGTGTCATTTTGTAGGTCTTAATTTTGTTTATGTTGTTTAAATTTTTTTTTTTAAGATCTGTTATATGATTCTTAAAAATGTGAACTTTCCAGGTCCAACAGGGGGAGCCAATTCCATATTCTGCTCAGGTTGCTTGGCATTTTGCTGTTACCCATTTATCAAAGCCAAAAAATACTTTCTTTGCCTCTCTTGGCCATTTACAGGGTCCCATAACAGATAATGATTAAAATGATGCAGTGTTTTATACTAATTATCTCTTAGTCTATAATACTAAATGTATTAAGCTGTTATGGTTATGCCTAGAAAAGTGTGAAATAAAGGTCATTATTTTTGAGTGTATATTTTTATTCAAGGTAATGTTAATTGCATAATCTTTTCACAATAAAAATCAATATGGAAAACAGACCATTTTAATGCTCACAAAAATCATTTAGATATAGCAAGNTAGAAAAGTGTGAAATAAAGGTCATTATTTTTGAGTGTATGATATTTTTATTCAAGGTAATGTTAATTGCATAATCTTTTCACAATAAAAATCAATATGGAAAACAAACCATTTTAATGCTCACAAAAATCATTTAGATATAGCAAGTTCTGATTAGGTTAATAAAAATGGGAAATATATTTTCTGCTTCTTAAATGCATCAAGTGTATAAAATATTAATAATTAAAATCATATGACTGTTATATGAATGTTTTAAAAACCACGTACCTTGCTTTCTTTAAAATAAAGATTTTTTGACTAAGTTCAAGGTCTACCACAATGAATCATTTAGGTTGGTATTGAATTTCCATAATTGTTTGGTTCTGTATTCTGTTCTCAAGGAAGAAAGTGGAATGGTTTTACTTATTTATATTGCTATAGGCTGTATTTTGATTTTGTCGTAAGACAGTCTCAGAGATTAGGAAACTTTGCTGTCTGATATTTACATTTACTTGGACAAAAGACAGAATTATTTTGTGCAAGGACATTGTTTTCAGAGTTTAGAATACATATTATTTCATAATTTGGGGTGCAATAATTTTATTTTGAAATCTTTCATTAGTTAGCTACAAGTATATATATATGTGTGTGTATATAAATATATCCTCCGTTATAATAATTGGTAAATTTATTTGGGTTGTCTCATGTTTAGGCATCTGCAGCATACACACACACAAATACACATCCCTTGTGTTCTCAATTATAACAGAACTTTGGTCTTTATTTTCTGTGTATTCAGACTAACAGTGATGGATGTACTAAATACCTGTTTAAGGATTAATTGCTTATTTTAAATTTCAAGAGCGATAATTCTACAATTTATTGATTGATTTTAGCAAAAGAGAAAGTTTGCATGCATTTTTTTCTCTATGAAACTCTTTTTATTTTTTCTTTGAACTTAGCTTCTGTGATGCCTAGAGCTGTACTGGAATATCAGTATGCTCTTAGGAGCCTAAATACAATAACACTTAGTGAATTTTCAGTTTAACAAAAATTTGATCTCCTATATGAGTTTCTGATTAAAAGATTTATCTCATTAATCTTTGTATTCCCTCAACATATAGTAGTACAGTGTTCACCACATAGTAGGTACTTTGTAAAAATGTGGAAGTGAATGAATGAATGAAGGGTGAATTCTTACTGGCTGTATGACCTTGAAGAGTGTATATATCCGCTTTTCTTATATATAAAACTACATGCTCACTGCCCTGTTTGTTCACAAGGTTGTTGAGAGAGTCAGCTGAGATATAGAAGAACTTCAAAAATTATAAATAATTTATGAAGAACTTATGAGTAATGATTAACAGTACACTTTTGTAATTTAGAATATTGACTGTTTTGGATATATCTTTGTTAAAGTCTTAAGAAAGTTTCAATATTAGAATGTCTCTTCTTTTACAGTGTTGCAGTGAATCATGCTCATAGGAATGGCCACGAAGATTCATGTTTGTTAAAATGCGATCCGATCCAATTACCCTTTTGTTCTTCATGCCTCAGAATGTCATTTTGCCCCAATAGCTAGACATTAATTGGACATGCTAACTCTAGTGTGCCTACTACTTATGTAACATTAGTTCCAGACTCCCTGCTTTTAATTGAAGTGCTACATTGTTAAATTCTCATGTCATGAATTGTAATTCCCTGGCCCAGCTAAGGAAGAGGACTCTATTGAAATATTTCCCAAATAACATTTCTTTTAAATTGATGAGTGTAGTGTGATTAATGAGATATTAGTAGGCGTGATGTATTTTCAATTGTAAATAAGTGCTGAGATTTAAAAAATTGTTAAAGAAGGCTATTTTAGAATAATCCTATCCCTCATGAGAAAAGTTGTCTTGACAACAGCACCATTTATAATTAGAAGCGATGAATATTTTATTTCTCAAAGGAAAATTCTCCCTCAGTATGCATGACAGTGATTGGGCTAAAATGTTCATCAGTCTCAACGATTTCTAATGCAAAAAAATACACTGGATATCAACTTTTGGGCTCGATAATACTAAGGCTTTACAGTTTAGCTTTAGGAGAGGTTTTTCATATGGATATTTATATTAGTGAGGTAAGAAAAGGAGATATTACTGACCTTTATTTACAGAAAGATGTCATGTCTAATAAGTGGCATATTTGAACTAGAGAAACGTGGAATAGATTTTTTGTCTTTATCGTTTTGCCAAAGAGTGCAGAAGCATATGATACATTTCAGAATTGTGCTTTTACTCATGTTATAATCTATTTTTTTTATCTTAGAATGTGTATCTTTTCCATTTGTAATATTTTATCCTGAAGTAAATGAATAGAGACTTAGCTCAGATTAAAATATTCAATATAAATGTCAATCCTTTTTTGAGTGTTCACGATTTAAATAAATGACTATTTGCATTAAAGGACACAATTCAGGTTTCATTTTGTGCAGTCATTTTTGTTTCAGTCATTTGACATTTATCCAGTGCCCACTACATGCCAGACAATTTGGAATGTTCAAGTTAAATAGAACACAGTCCCTCTTGGAGGGATGAAACAATACACCAATCAATACAGTTGTTGCTGTTGTTCAGTTGCCATGTCGGGTCCAACTCTTTGCTACCCCATGAACTGCAGCACCCCCAGGCTTCCCTGTCCTTCCCTATCTCCTGGAGTTTGCTCAAACTCATTTCCATTGAGTTGGTGATGCCATCCAACCATCTCATCCTCTGTCTCCCCCTTTTCCTCCTACCTTCAATCTTTCCCAGCATCAGGGTCTTTTCCAATGAGATGGCTCTTCTCATTAGGTGGCCAAAATATTGGAGCTTTAGCTTCAGCATCAGTCCTTCCAGTAAATATTCAGGGTTGATTTCCTTTAAGAATCACTGGTTTGATCTTCTGTCTGTTCAAGGAACTCTTGAAAGTCTTTCTAATACCACTCTTTGGAAGCATCAGTTCTTTGGTGCTCAGCCTTTTTTATGGTCCAACTCACATCTGTAGACCAAACTTCAGGTTATTGAAATTGCTGCAAGGTGTCAGGGATATTCTGTTCATTTCCAGAAGGGTCCCATTTTAAGTTGGGAGTGTAACGACCACTAGAGAAAATGTCATATATAATCCAGTGGGGTGAGAGAGCAAGGGAGAAGAGTAAGTGATGGAGGTATAGGGTAGAATGTTAAATGGGGCCTTAATCTAGAAGGCCTTGTGATTTAAAGCAAACATTTAAGTCCTTTACTGTGAACTCAGTGGCTTATTGTATCACACTGTTGTTTGTATCTGATTACGTATTTGGATTTGGATTTTGTATGATATAAATTTGTGTTCTGTCATCATCAATGCTGCATGCTAAGTTGCTTCAGTTGTGTCCAACTCTTTGTGATCCAGTGAACTGTAGTCCACCAGACTCCTCTGTCCATGGGATTCTCCAAGCAAGAATACTGGAGTGGGTTGCCATATGCTCCTCCAGGGGATCTTCCTGACCCAGGGATCAAACCTGGATCTCTAATTTCTCCTGCATTGGCAGGCAAAGTTTTTACTATTAGCACCACCTGGGAAGCCATCTTCATTTATAGGACCTTGTTAAAAATTCATACACTTTTTGAAGTCTTATAACTATATTACAATTAAAGTTTAACATGAGGCTTTTTTTTTATCATTAATTCAAATAGTGTACTTTCAAAAAATTCAAACGGTATATCCTCATGATGAATTTTAATTGGAAGTAGTGTTATATGGAATACTTTAATTTTATGTTTTGTGAGCCTTAGCTTTACTTTTACTAGAGTTTCACTCTTTGGGTTGCATTCATAAGAATGCAACATTTCATTCAAACACATTCAGTGCCCTGATTTAGAGGATATAACATTATCTTATCAGCAGCCTTGGAAGACAGACATTTTGCTTATCCAAGGCACTGAAAAAAGGATTGAACCAAAGTGTCCTGGCTCTTTAGATTTACATTTCACTCTCTCTCTCTCTCTCTTTTTTTTTTTTACGGAGGAGAAATTCCTTTATTAACCCTAATTTCTCATTAGAGCAGTTGCTGCTACTGCTCAGTCACTTCAGTCGTGTCTGAGTCTGTGCAACCCCATAGATGGCAGCACACCAGGCTCCCCCATCCATGGGATTCTCCAGGCAAGAACACTGGAGTGGGTTGCCATTTTCTGACATCTTAAATTCAGTATGTAATTGCAACTGTGATGATATTTTTATTTTAAAGATAGTGCACATTTCATAGAAAGGAAACAACTTATGTGAGATGCCTTCTTCTCTGTTTCCTCCTATGTACCAAGCTGTATTTGATGCAGAAAATGCCAAGTTGCATGACCATGAATGTGATGCCCTAAGGGAGCCTTCCATCCATTGAAAGGACAAACAGACAAACAGCAGTGGAACATCAATACTGAGTTAGAAGGATGATTGTCAGCTCTGGTGGGGCATATGTGTATTATTTGTTCTTTCTGGGTTTGTGGAGGTCTTGTAGAAGAGTAGTTGAGTGTGGCTTTCAAAAGAAAATTGCGTGTTCCTAGAGCTGAGGACTGGCAAAGAGCATTCCAGCTGGATGGAGTGGCAGGAATAAAGACATAGATCTGTGAAAGAGAATAAGAGGTAAGCTGAAGGGAAGCAGTAGGAGATGAATCTGGAAAGGCTAGTTTGAGTTATCTTAAATAAGGTGCTACAGAGTTTGGATTTCATGTAGTTATCAAGGACAAACACTGGAAATGTCTAAGTAGACGTGTGATATATTGAAATATGTGCATTAGAATAATAATTACTATTAAGTGGGTGCACTGGAAGCATCATTTTGTTTATCTTCTGAAGAGTTTTATCTATGAGGGTAGAGGGAGTATCTTGTTCAGTCATGTGTCACACACAGTCCTAACTGCAGTGTATTCCTCAGAACTACTTAGTACATGTTTATTCATTGAATGAATGTTATTGTTCTTCTCCCTACCCTTAGTTAAAAAGCCCAGCTAGATACTTACCCCCAAAAGAAAATGAAAGAGAACTAAATATTGAACTAAGGCAATGAAAATGGATAATATAAATGTATTTGGGAAACATTTCAAAGGAGAATGCAAAGGTGTTTGTGAAGGAAAGAGAGGAATGGTGCCAGACTATTACACTGGCCCCTCTGAAACTCACCTCCTAGTACTCAGGGCCTTCTGTAGTCCCTTTGGTTGAGCCTGGGTTTGGCCCTGTGAATGGCATTGATTAATGAGAAATTAGTAAGTGAGATGTAGACACAGAAGTGAGATGTAGACACAGAAGTTTCATAAATGTCAGCATATTGGGGATTGTCCTCTTGGCATGCTTGCAGTTAGAATGCAGTTAGAATGCACCTTCTTGGAACAGCTACCATGCGGAACTCCAAGAAGTGACATAGAGGGGGCCACGTCGGAAACCACAACCCACAGTCCCATCTTTGCTCCCAGCCAATCCCAACTGTGGGGCCGTTTGCAACTTCTAGCCCTCTGAGCACCCCAGCTTTTATTTACCATATAAGGGAAAATTTGCCTGCTCAAACAACAGAATTTTGAGATAATGATTGCCATCTTAAGTGACTGAGTTTGAGGATGCTCTGTTACATAGCAGTGGATAGTCTTTGTAAGAATCAAAAATAGCTTTCATGTATCTAGGTTGAATTCATTGGTGGTTGTGATACTTTCATTTAGCAAAGATTAGAAATACAACAGGAATAGCCCTTTGTTAGCACACTAGACTGAACTTATGAAAAGAGGAACAAATATTCTTTACTGCATTTTAGCTTATGAAAGGTACTCAAAACTGTTTCTGAAGGCAGTATTGAGAGAAAACCATATTTATGATAATGATATGACATTTAATTACCGTTAGATGGAGAACTTTCCAAACAGCTTTCTTTTTATTTTAGTTTTTGGTTCTCATGGAACTCTGTGACCCAACATGCTGAATAGTAATTTGGAGGTGTAAACACAAGTGCTCACACACACATATATCAAAAAAAGGGGGTAATATTTGTTCAACTGGAACTGCTTGGGTTAAAACACAGAAAAAAATTAGTCTATGCTATGTGCTACTGCTGCTAAGTCGCTTCAGTTGTGTCCGACTCTGTGTGACCCCATAGACGGCAGCCCACTAGGCTCCTCTGTCCCTGGGATTCTCCAGGCAAGAATGCCATATGCTAAACAAACTCAAGTTAATGAACAAATTTCAGTAACACAGGCTAAGCCAGGCTTATCCATTGTATTACATTTAANGACTCTGTGTGACCCCATAGACGGCAGCCCACTAGGCTCCTCTGTCCCTGGGATTCTCCAGGCAAGAATGCCATATGCTAAACAAACTCAAGTTAATGAACAAATTTCAGTAACACAGGCTAAGCCAGGCTTATCCATTGTATTACATTTAATCTAACAAATACAGAATACCATGCATGGGAGACCTCTAATTATACACACAGCTTGCATACTTGAGTTAGAAAGTTTGGGGTTCCATCTGAATGAGAGGCAAATGATGTCTTTAGGGAGTAATTACTACTTTTTGATGAAAATGTACAGTTTAGGAGTCCTAAATAAGCTATAGTGTCCAGTGGGATTGCTCGAGTGTGTAGATTTTCAAAGCTGTGACTTCCTACTACAGAATTTTGCATAATTATTATACCTTCATTGCTCTCAAAATTTCACGTGGCCAAGAAATAAGCCCTCGAACTTTGGAAACTTGGTCATCCAGGAAGGAAAGAAAAATGGAATCAGTGAAATTACTGAAAGACTGTGACAGGACATATTTTTCTTTAACTTAGGACTTATTATTATTATTTTTTCCACTTCTGAAACTTAAAGCAGCAGGGGGCAGTAGAACATTTGAATATGGAACAGAGAAAGGAGGACTGGTCAGTGGAGAGGAACACTGGCTTCTCTCAGGAAGTGTTGCTTTTTAGTTTTATTTTATGCACAAGACTTTAAAAAAAAAATCATTACTCATATTTGCTATTCTCACCATCCTGCAAGCTGAGGATGAATAGTCAGACATAGTCCAACATTAACTGTAAATGAAATCACTCCTTAAAAAAATAACTTTTGCTGTTTCTCAACTAAATCAGTCAATATAATTTGCTTCTATGCACAATATGTTACCATGTTGTGGTAAAACAAATGCCAACATATGTTTTAAGTCCTTTTTCCTCTTANGTCCAACATTAACTGTAAATGAAATCACTCCTTAAAAAAATAACTTTTGCTGTTTCTCAACTAAATCAGTCAATATAATTTGCTTCTATGCACAATATGTTACCATGTTGTGGTAAAACAAATGCCAACATATGTTTTAAGTCCTTTTTCCTCTTATGTGTAACTTTGAAAGTCTTAATAAATAGAGTAATGGGTCTTAAATTAGGATGCAGGAGAATTATAAACTAGACGATAAATTGTGCTTTTCAGTAGATATGTGGGGTTCTTTTCCCTGGAGTTTATGGTCTTTATCCCACTATACTTTCTTGTGCTTCTGGTACTCTAGCAAGTCAAACCATACTAACATTATTCCTAGAGAAATTCTTGGCTCTGCCTATGTCTCTTTGCTCATTCTGAAGTTTTAATCTAGGTTTCTTGTATATTCATGACTCCACCTTATAATCAATCTTCAAAACTTAATTTAAATTCCAGATTATTGGTGACCACTTCTGATATTTCTCCAACCAAAACAGCTGTACTCTCCATTGCATTCTCCCTAGTGGTATCCATGCACTTAGTTGAGAGTATGCAGTTTCTACGTTGATTTTAAAAATAATTATTTGCATACAATTTGTATTTTTCTCATGAGAATCTCAGCTCTTTGAGTGCAGAAATTCATTACTTTTTCCATGGGATTTCCCAGGCAAGAATGCTAGAGTGGATTGCCATTTCCTTGGGGATCTTTCCCAGGGATCAAACCTGTGTCTCATGCATTGGCAGGCAGATTTTTTACCATGGAGCCATCAAGGAAGCCCAACAAATACATAGAACCTGCAATAGTTTCTTATTCTTGTTACACATTTGAGAAATATTTGTTCAATCAAAAAATACACTTATACTTCTTCATCTTACCTCTACTGCATTCAGGCATTCAAAAAGGTAGGAGTGAAAAGACAAGAAACTAACATTTACCACATATTTAAATGTGTGCTGGGCTTCCCTGGTGGCTTAGACGGTTAAGAATCTGCCTGCAATGCAGGAGATGTGAGTTCGATCACTGGGTTGGGAAGATCCCCTGGAGAACGAAATGGCTACCCATTCCAGTGCTCTTGCCTGGGAAATACCATGGACAGAGGAGCCTGGTGGGCTACAGTGCCTGGGGTCTCAAACAGCTGGACATGACTGAGGGACTAACATACTAAATGTGTGCCAGGGACTCACAAAAAATTATTGTATCAGTTTTCTTGAAATCTTTATAGCAACTCTTTAAGATGGGAGGTAGGTCCATGCAGGTGAAAACACGGAGCTCATAGGCTGTGACTTGTCCAAGCTCACACAGATGGTTTGAGACAGAACTGGGGTTTGAGAGCTTCACCTACAACCTCCAAAGTCCAATATGTTTTTACTACACAGCAAATAGTTATATTATCTACTATGTGCCACATACTGCTTTATGGACTATTGATTCTACATTGAATAAAATAGTGTCCTTGCCTTTGAAAAGCTCACATTCCAGCAGGAGAGAGATTAAAGTAATTAATGTTATTCTGAGTGATAAGTGCTTGAAATGTGCCCTGTGGGCTATGAGGAGGGGACTGTTGTCTGCATGGAGAGACACGCACCTCGTGGAAAGCTGTAGATCAGATTTGAGAGGTGATGGATCCTTGGGGGATTAGTGGAGAAGGTAAGCTCCTTGGGCAGAGAGTGTGAGGTCAACAAACAGAAAGGCAGGGTCCAGAAAGGCAGACTGTATTTATTGGGCAGGAGTGGAATTTGAAGTTAGTGTAAATGGCCGGAAGAGAGTGGAGGATGCTGTTGTCACATTGTAGGGTCTCTGGAGCCCTTCATGGTCTCAATAGGTAACCTGATGCATTAAATCACAGGAATGCAGAGGTCTGTAGACGAGCTATGAGTGGATAGAAGTGTATGGATTAGATATGAAAACAGTACTTCATACTGAATCTCTAAGGTCAAAAGGAAACGTATGAAAAGCAGCAGCATGGTGAAGGAAGCATGGACTTTGAAGTCAACTAGAAGAAGCTTGGAATACCAGTTCTGACAGTTTTTAGCTATGTGTATTGACCTGACTTTTTTGAGCCTCTGTAAACTGTGGATATTAACTTCTTCAAAGACTAGAGGTGGGGATTAGAGAACGGATACAGCGCCTAATAGATGGTGGTATTATTTAGTAAACACACGTTTGTCAATAGGCTTCACTTCTCTGCATGTGCATATACTTATAAAAATGTTGGGAAGGCACTGTTTCTAAGACTGTATATTTTTATATAGTATAATAAAGTAGATTTAAGATTCTAATTATATGCATAAAGTTGTACATTTATAAGTATGTAAATACAAACATGTATATTTATCTTTATGAAATCTTGATGCTGTGAATGCATGCTTTCCATTTTCTTGCATTTACTAACATTGAAGTAAAGATGATTTTGTCATTCCTCATTGAGCCCTATTATGGGGACTTTTGAATGAAAAGTGAAAGTGAAAGTCTCTCAGTTGTGTCCAACTCTTTGTGACCCCATAGCCTATACAGTCCATGGAATTCTCCAGGCCAGAATACTGGAGTGGATAGCCTTTCTCTTCTCCAGGGGATCTTCCCAACCCAGGGATCGAACCCAGGTCTCCCACATTGCAGGCCAATTCTTTACCAGTTGAGCCACAAGGGAAGCCCAAGAATACTGTAGTNAGAATACTGGAGTGGATAGCCTTTCTCTTCTCCAGGGGATCTTCCCAACCCAGGGATCGAACCCAGGTCTCCCACATTGCAGGCCAATTCTTTACCAGTTGAGCCACAAGGGAAGCCCAAGAATACTGTAGTGGGTAGCCTATCCCTTCCCCAGTGGATCTTCCTGACCCAGGAATCGAACTGGGGTTTCCTGCATTGCAGATGGATTCTTTACCAACTGAGCTATGAGGGGAGCCCAAAAAGTCTAATTTTGTGCGATTCCTATGATATTTTAGGCCCTAACATCATTATTAATTCAGAATTATGAATGATATGTTTCTTCTGGTTTATATCACTTCCCTTGGTTTTCAGGTATGGATAATTAACAATAGTGCGATACCTGTAACTAAAATAATATTTGCCAGAAGTCCTATTCGAGGTGTTTTTTAGTTAAAACAGTAAATATTCTGTTTGTAATAGTTACTCTCAAGTATTTCAGAAACAACAAGGAAAAAAGTTTTTAGTAAGAACACGAATATATGAAGGATCTCAAATTAGAATTCCCTGAGTTAGAAACTTCCTGATGCGCTCATATCCTTACTTTCAACTTTTAAATAAGGCAATAAGCCCTATTCTAGTTTATAACTAATGTTTTAATGTTTTCTTGATTCCCTCTGGTTTACTTTTCACCAATTATTTCCATTTCTCCTATATTTTTAGCTTGTTGCTTTTTTGTTATCTCTTTGCCTTTAAGTATGGTCAAGATTCCACTGTCAAAAACACACACACACAAAAAAAAAACAAAAAAAGAAGGAACGAATGAATTCTCCTCTGGTCAATGTTCTTCTGTTTATTAAAATCCTATAAGCATCTTGGTATAATTATCTATTTGCTACCTAATNAGAAATGCTGGGCTGGAAGAAGCACAAGCTGGAATCAAGATTGCTGGAGAAATATCAATAACCTCAGATTTGCAGATGACACCACCTTCAGATATGCTTAAAGTGAAGAGGAACTAAAAAGCCTCTTGATGCTAGTGAAAGAGAAGAATAAAAAGTTGGCTTAAAGCTCAACATTTAGAAAACTAAGATGATGGCATCTGTTCCCATCACTTCATGGCCATTAGATGGGAAAACAATGAAAATAGTGTAAGACTTCTTTTTCTGGGGGGCTCCAAAATCACTGGAGATTATGATTGCAGCCATGAAATTAAAAGACACTGACTCCTTGGAAGGAAAGTTATAACCAAACTAGATAGCATATTGAAAGCAGAGACACTACTTTACCAACAAATGTCCATCTATTCAAAGCTGTGGTTTTTCTAGTGATCATGTATGGATGTGAGAGTTGGACTGTGAAGAAAGTTGAGCACTGAAGAATTGATGCTTTTGAACTTTGATGTTGGAGAAGACCCTGAGAGTCCTTTGGACTGCAAGGAGATCCAACCAGTTCATCCTAAAGGAGATCAGTCCTGGGTGTTCATTAGAAGGACTGATGCTGAAGCTGAAACTCCAGTACTTTGGCTACATCATGTGAAGATTTGACTCATTGGAAAAGACCCTGATGCTGAGAGGGATTGGGGGCAGGAGGAGAAGTGGATGACGGAGGATGATATGGCTGGATGGCATCACAAACTCGATAGACATGAGTTTAGGTAAACTCCGGGAGTTGGTGATGGACAGGGAGGCCTGGCATACTGCAATTCATGCGATCGCAAAGAGTCAGACACGACTGAATGACTGAACTGAACTGAACTGAATATCTCATAATCCGTCTACCTTTGTGGGCTTCCCAACTGGCTCATTGGTAAAGAATCCACCTGCCAATGCAGGAGATGCAAGAGATGTAAGAGATGCAAATTCGATCCCTGGGTCTGGAAGAGCCCCTGGAGGAAGAAATGACAACCCACTCCAGTATTCTTATCTGGATAATTCCATGAATAAAAGATTCTGGTGGTATTGCAGAGTCAGACAGTACTAAGCAACTGAGCACTGCATGAGCACTGTATCTATCTATCTATCTCACACTTTATGCAGTAATATATTTATGGACATAGGTAGCAAACATATACTTCATATTATAAATAATGATGCAATGAACATAGGGGTGCATATATCTTTTCCAATTAGTGTTTTCATTTTCTTCAGGTAAATAGTCAGAAGTGGAATTGCTGGATCTCATAAAAGTTCTGTGTTTACTTTTATGAGAACCTACATACAGTTTTCTCTGGTAGTGTACCAGTTTACAAGCCTACCAACAGTGAACCAGGGTTCCCTTCTCTCTACATCCTCACCAACACTTGTTTTGTTATCTTTTTAATAACAGCTATACTGACATATGTGAGGTGACATGTCATTGTTTTGGCTTTATTTATTTTTTTGATGAATAATGATGTTGAGCATTTTTTCATGTGCTTGTTCACTGTTTTTATGTGTTCTTTGCAGAAACATCTGCTTAGTCTCTCTGCTCATTTTTTAATTTTTTTTCATATCAATATTTGTATGAGTTCTTTTTATATTCTGGATACTAACCCCTTATTGGGCATATTATTTGCAAATACCTTCTCTCATCAATCATTTGTCTGTTTTTTGCTAGTTTTCTTTGCTGTGCAAAAGCTTTTTATGATGTTATCCTATTTGTTTACTTTTGCTTTTATTGCCCTTGCCTGAGGACGTAGATCCAAAAATTATTTGTAAAACNTATTTGCAAATACCTTCTCTCATCAATCATTTGTCTGTTTTTTGCTAGTTTTCTTTGCTGTGCAAAAGCTTTTTATGATGTTATCCTATTTGTTTACTTTTGCTTTTATTGCCCTTGCCTGAGGACGTAGATCCAAAAATTATTTGTAAAACCAAAGTCAAAGAGTGTACTTAATATGTTTTCTTCTAGAAGTTTTATGGTTTCTTTTTTTACATTCAGATATTTAATCCATTTTGCATTTATATTTGTATATCATATAGGAAAGTGGTACATATTCATTCTTTTGCATGTAGCTGTCTAGTTTTCCCAGTACCAATTATTGAAGAGATGGTCTTTTTTTGTTGCTGTATATTTCTGCCTTCTTTGTTGTAGATTAATTCACCATAACTGTGTGAGTTTATTTCTGGGCACTCTGTTCTGTTCCATTGATCCATATTTCTGTTTTTGTGTCAGTATCACACTGTCTTGATTACTATATGCTTATTTTTAATTTGAAATCAGGGAGCCTGATACCTCCAGTTTTTTCTTCTTTCTGAAATTTATTGTATCTATTTGGGTTCTTTTGTGGTTTCATAATAATTTTAGAATTCTTTCCTACCAATCTGTGAAAAATGCTATTGGTATCTTGACAGAGCTTGCTTTGCAAGTGTAAATTGACTTAGTTGTTATGGGCATTTTGACAGTATTGATTATTTCAATCCATGAGCATGGCTTATCTTTCCATTTATTTGTGCTGTTTTGTGTCATCAGTGTTGTATAGTTTTTAGCATATCATAAGTATTTTACCTTGTTAGTTAAATTCTCCTAGATATTTGATTCCTTTTTTGTACAATTATAGACAGTAGTTTTATTTCTTATTCTGATAGTTATTAGTGCATAGAAATGCAACACATTTCTGTGTATTAATATTGTTTTATCCTACAACATTGCAGATTTCATTTAATTTTTTTGGTGGAGTTTTTAGTGTTTCTTACACATAATATCAAACCATGTACAAAGAGTGACAGTTTTTATTTCTTTCTAAAGTTCCTTAGGTCAGTTGGTCAGTACCTTCCTCCCTCCTCCCTACTCTCATCAGATTGTTTTACATATTTGGAATACACTTAGAATATTCACAGTCAGAGTCTGCTTTCTATTTTGAGATTACCCAGCATCGTAAATTATTTTTTTTAATTTGCATTCATTAAGAGTTATTCTTTGTGCTGTAAATTTCTTGGGGTCTTGATGAATATGTAGTATAATTTGTCTGCAATTACATTATCACAGAAAATAGTTCCAATATCCTAAAGTCCCCTTTGATTCACATATGCACCTCCTCTTCTCTTCACTGAAGCCCCTGATAACAACTGATCTTTTTACTGTCTTCATACTTTTGTCTTTTCTAGATGTCATATAATTGGAAAATAGATTGTAGTCTTTTCACACTGTGACTGTTTTTATTCTCTTAACAGTGCTTTACATATTCCAGTGCTCATATATGTTGTATACTTTTTTCATTAGAGTATTTAATGTATTTATTTANAAGTCCAATATGTTTTTACTACACAGCAAATAGTTATATTATCTACTATGTGCCACATACTGCTTTATGGACTATTGATTCTACATTGAATAAAATAGTGTCCTTGCCTTTGAAAAGCTCACATTCCAGCAGGAGAGAGATTAAAGTAATTAATGTTATTCTGAGTGATAAGTGCTTGAAATGTGCCCTGTGGGCTATGAGGAGGGGACTGTTGTCTGCATGGAGAGACACGCACCTCGTGGAAAGCTGTAGATCAGATTTGAGAGGTGATGGATCCTTGGGGGATTAGTGGAGAAGGTAAGCTCCTTGGGCAGAGAGTGTGAGGTCAACAAACAGAAAGGCAGGGTCCAGAAAGGCAGACTGTATTTATTGGGCAGGAGTGGAATTTGAAGTTAGTGTAAATGGCCGGAAGAGAGTGGAGGATGCTGTTGTCACATTGTAGGGTCTCTGGAGCCCTTCATGGTCTCAATAGGTAACCTGATGCATTAAATCACAGGAATGCAGAGGTCTGTAGACGAGCTATGAGTGGATAGAAGTGTATGGATTAGATATGAAAACAGTACTTCATACTGAATCTCTAAGGTCAAAAGGAAACGTATGAAAAGCAGCAGCATGGTGAAGGAAGCATGGACTTTGAAGTCAACTAGAAGAAGCTTGGAATACCAGTTCTGACAGTTTTTAGCTATGTGTATTGACCTGACTTTTTTGAGCCTCTGTAAACTGTGGATATTAACTTCTTCAAAGACTAGAGGTGGGGATTAGAGAACGGATACAGCGCCTAATAGATGGTGGTATTATTTAGTAAACACACGTTTGTCAATAGGCTTCACTTCTCTGCATGTGCATATACTTATAAAAATGTTGGGAAGGCACTGTTTCTAAGACTGTATATTTTTATATAGTATAATAAAGTAGATTTAAGATTCTAATTATATGCATAAAGTTGTACATTTATAAGTATGTAAATACAAACATGTATATTTATCTTTATGAAATCTTGATGCTGTGAATGCATGCTTTCCATTTTCTTGCATTTACTAACATTGAAGTAAAGATGATTTTGTCATTCGTCATTGAGCCCTATTATGGGGACTTTTGAATGAAAAGTGAAAGTGAAAGTCTCTCAGTTGTGTCCAACTCTTTGTGACCCCATAGCCTATACAGTCCATGGAATTCTCCAGGCCAGAATACTGGAGTGGATAGCCTTTCTCTTCTCCAGGGGATCTTCCCAACCCAGGGATCGAACCCAGGTCTCCCACATTGCAGGCCAATTCTTTACCAGTTGAGCCACAAGGGAAGCCCAAGAATACTGTAGTGGGTAGCCTATCCCTTCCCCAGTGGATCTTCCTGACCCAGGAATCGAACTGGGGTTTCCTGCATTGCAGATGGATTCTTTACCAACTGAGCTATGAGGGGAGCCCAAAAAGTCTAATTTTGTGCGATTCCTATGATATTTTAGGCCCTAACATCATTATTAATTCAGAATTATGAATGATATGTTTCTTCTGGTTTATATCACTTCCCTTGGTTTTCAGGTATGGATAATTAACAATAGTGCGATACCTGTAACTAAAATAATATTTGCCAGAAGTCCTATTCGAGGTGTTTTTTAGTTAAAACAGTAAATATTCTGTTTGTAATAGTTACTCTCAAGTATTTCAGAAACAACAAGGAAAAAAGTTTTTAGTAAGAACACGAATATATGAAGGATCTCAAATTAGAATTCCCTGAGTTAGAAACTTCCTGATGCGCTCATATCCTTACTTTCAACTTTTAAATAAGGCAATAAGCCCTATTCTAGTTTATAACTAATGTTTTAATGTTTTCTTGATTCCCTCTGGTTTACTTTTCACCAATTATTTCCATTTCTCCTATATTTTTAGCTTGTTGCTTTTTTGTTATCTCTTTGCCTTTAAGTATGGTCAAGATTCCACTGTCAAAAACACACACACACAAAAAAAAAACAAAAAAAGAAGGAACGAATGAATTCTCCTCTGGTCAATGTTCTTCTGTTTATTAAAATCCTATAAGCATCTTGGTATAATTATCTATTTGCTACCTAATCTGTCATTAATTCCTCAATTCACTATGATAACCTCTAGCCTCTGTGACCCCTAAGTAGCTGATTTTAACTAAAATTATTGGTAATCCTCTGAATCTCCTCTTACCAAATCCAGATATCCGGTCTTAGTCTTCATCTGCTACATTGGACAGAAGAATGTAGCACCATCACACAAATCTCTCTTCAGATTTCTTTCTCATTCCTTTTGGTTTTTATTCTACACATGTTTTCTGGGCAAGCTCACCAATTTCCAGTTTTAAACTGCACCACCAACTAACACCCCTGAAATCTAGATCTTCATCCCAGAAATTCAGATTCATACAGGCAAATATTTGCTGCCCATATAAACTTGGATGAAAAACTAGCAATTCAAACTTGAACTGAGCACAAAAATGTGTCTCTCTCACTCTATGTTGATCTCCTCCTCCTTCACCCTGGACAAGAAGGTGTTCCCTTCCCTCTGTTTTCTTTTATAGCCCCCAGCACCATCATACCCTGAGTCACCTAGGACACAAACCTTGTGTCAGACTCAGACGTTCCTCTCATTCTCACATACAGGAAATCTCGATCATTGACAATTTTGACTCCTAAGCATTTCTTGAATCTTTCCCTTCCTTTCCTATCCTGTTTACCATTGCCCTAGATTATTGCATTAGTCTAAAATGGTCTTGCTGGCTAGAGAACTGCTTCCTTCCCATCAATGAATTTGCCCCAATTACTGCAGAGTACTCTGTCCCAAACCTACGTCTCCCCAAGTAATTATACTGAAAGCTCTTTAATGCTACTTGGACCCATTCTCTAACTTAATTTCATGTTAGCTTTCATCTATAAGTCCTCAAAAAAAGGGAATGTGTTTATTATTATCTGTATTCTCAAGAACCTATCGCAAGGTTGTCCATAAATGCCTGAGCGCTGAACTCAATATTTTATGCTAAAATAATTTTAATTAAAAATAAACATATAGGAAATTTGGGAAATTGGAAAATAGTTTTGAAGTTTAAACTCTACATCCTGAATTAACACTGCGTTGTTATGACAAGATTATCCCTCAGATATTTATTTTCAGGTAAATATAACATTAATTTTAAAAATGTGATGAAATGTAAGTATCTTTATATTATGATGGCAGTGTTATAAAATAAAAATGAAATAGGGCTTGGTGCATTGTAGATGGTTGTTCTGATTGTATTTTAAGTACAAGTTAGTACGAAGGCCAGTTGGTAAAATTAAAGCATTTTTACTAAATCTTTGTCAAGCATATTACACACTGCTACTGGCAGTAAATAGTACTAGTTTAATTGGAAGGTTTTCTTTGTTGTGTTTTACCACTGTAATTGAAATGGACTATTCTTTATGGAATGTTTAGAAAATTACACAGAATATTGAGGCTTGATTGCTTCCAAAATTAATGTAATTTTGTTTGAAATATATTTTATTAAGCCACTATAAATGTATATCCAATAAGTTATTTGATGAATTAGTATTCAGATGAAAACGTATTGAGTTTCTGAAGGCTTTTAATATCAGTTCTATTTCTGTAAGCATTTTAGCTTTCCAATATGAGGAATACAATTTGAATTGTTTACTGCTGTAAGCCACTGGTTATTTTCAGGCATAATGGAATGATGGTGTTTAGCTGCAATGTGGTATTTTCTAAAAGCACATGAAATATTTCACGAATAAGATTAGCCAAAGAATTTTAGTCTCATTTTATGACCATGACAGTTTAGGTGTGCAACATGAGAAGTTTGTATTTTCGGAACAGTTTCTCAGAGTGTTATTTTTAAGAAAATGAAACTCTTTCTTATAGGATCAGATATTGGGTTTCCACTAACTGTGTTAAATAACTGGTTTTAAGTTACAGTATGGAAAATTTAGGTTATTCACTTATTGAGGCATTTTAATGTAAACCAAGAAGAGTTTAATAATTATAATTGAAAACTGTCACACATATAGGATGGTGTGAGGGTAAATTTATTCTTTAGCAAAATACTATGAACTTTATTATTTCATCTTCATTGGAATGTCCTGGAGCCTTTTGTTTCTTGTCATCCTCATCCTTGTCCGTCTGGCCCCACCACACACAGTTTGCAGGGTGGGAAGCGGTGTCAGAAGTTTGGGAGAGGGATGGCAGAGAAGCGGGGCTGTTCTAGGCTGGCTGGACCGGAGGCCAGACTGGAACATTCTCTCCTCCTCTGAAGCAACAGGGTTTCAGCAGCAAAAAGAAAACTAAGGTCCAGAGGAGCAAAGTTTGATGTTTCCTATCGTGATTGGATTTTAGAAATGGCATCTTAGGCTCCATTTAAATTCTTGAGGTCTGTAAGATAAATGTCTTTGTTGTTGTGAAGATCTTTTAAGAATACAAAGAAAGAAACAAAAAACCTGTATACAAAAAATAAAAAAAATTCTTAAACTCCTAGAAACATCTCTTGGGAAAGAATGTTTAAGTTATAAGTCATTTCAATGGTTTATTGAATTGATACTATTTCATGAAAATTAAATGAATGTCATTGTGGTGAAAGATTAGAATGAATTTATAAGGGTTTCTTTATTTTACAATACCAGCTAAGCATTTCTTTTCATGACTAAATCATATTATGAGTTTCTCATCCAACAAAAGGGCAATTGCCTTTTCCTTGTCTCATATAGACATTATAACTTTACATTGAAAAGTTATAAAAATTCTGAGGCTATGTGTTTTATCTTCTGAAAAGAGAAAAATGTCTATCTCAGATAAGTACAAATTGTTTTATATAATCAGTTTAAATTGACATTCTCCCAACATTTTTATGAGTGATTAGTATTTATGGAAAGTTAAAGAAAGTATGTGCTATAGTTTTAGATAAAATTAAAATATTTAGAGTAGAAATTATAATTAATATTTTATCACTCTTTGATGACAAATTTACCACAGATTTTCTTTTTAAAAAAATCTTTATTGGAGTATAATTGATTTGCAAGATTTTCTTGTTTTAATAATTAATTATTATTCTGATAATTTTTGTGGGGTTCTGTAAGAAATTGATTATAAATTTTGATATTTAATTTTCATAGAAAATTGTTATTATTTAGCTATTTAAAATGTATTGGGTCAACATTAACCTTTAAGCTTTCTTGTCATCTAAGAATGTTTTCTCAGATAAAAGATTGGCAGAAATGAAGGGAACTCTAACCCTAAACAAAGAATAATAACAAAAGTTTTGGACTGCCATGACAAACTATGTGGCTTTTGGGTAGAAGGGTTTTCATTCAGTACTCTTAGCCATGTTATTCCACAGCAGTATTGCCTTGTAGCACTAATTATGTACCTTTCAGCCCCTAGACGTGATAATCATTGGTATTTAGCTAATAGTTCACTGTTTGTTTGCTTGTGCTGTGCTGTGCTTAGTCACTCAGTCGTGTCTGACTCTTTGCAACCCCGTGGACTGTAGCCCGCCAGGCTCCTCTGTCCATGGGGATTCTCCAGGCAAGAATACTGGAGTGGATTGCCATGCCCTTCTCCAGGGGATCTTCCCAATTTAGGAATTGAACCCAGGTCTTCCACACTGCAGGCGGATTGTTTACTATCTGACCTGACAGGGAAGCCCGTTTGTGTCTTTACTCACCATTATCAAATTCTTAGCTAAGAGATTTCTGTTTTGATCTAATTTATAGTGAAAATAGACTGTGCTGAGTCTGAATGTAAAATAGTAAAATCCAGCATTTTTGACTTAGGGAATTTTTTTTATCATATCTACTAACTACAAACACCTAGGTGAAGTTTTGATGACCATCACAAGTAATCCCTGGCAGTTGTTACAAGAAATAGCATTTAAAAAATGAAAGAAGAAAAAAGTGTAATAATTCCACTACATGACTAAGAACATTCTGGAGTTACAGAAAATTGTTCAATCAGTGATAATTATATATTATTCAGTAGAAGTTACTAAATTAATTCTGTTATTTAGGAGTATATACACACATACATTGTTGGAGAAGACTCTTGAGAATCCCTTGGACTGCAAGGAGATCCAACCAGTCCATTCTAAAGGACATCAGCCCTGGGTGTTCTTTGGAAGTTATGATGCTAAAGCTGAAACTCCAGTACTTTAGCCACCTCATGCGAAGAGCTGACTCATTGGAAAAGACTCTGATGCTGGGAGGAACTGAGGGCAGGAGGAGAAGGGGACGACAGAGGATGAAATGGCTGGATGGCATCACCAACTCAATGGATGTGAGTTTGAGTGAACNTATTTCTCCACTGATCTCCAGTAGCAATATAATTCAAGATGGGTCAATCAAATCAGCATTCAATAATTGAACTGGGTGATTTACAGATTAGAACTCGAGATTAATAGCTGAGCCCTAGGGGATCCTGAGTTGAGATTAAAAACCTGGTCTCGATTTCATCTTTCAGAAATTCTAATAATTAGTATTTCCTTAGATTATGTGGCATAATCCTGGACCATTCCATTCAGTATCCTTTCTTGAATAAACTTGCTCATATTGATTTATAGTACCTAGAACCAAAGCAACTTAAAAAAAAAAAAAGTGTTGAATAAGCTTTTTCTTAATCTTCTCCATTTTTAAATTTTTCTCCTAAAGCAAAGCATCTTCATAGACATTAACAGACAGCAAAGACTGAGAAATGCCTAGTTATTTTATCTATTTTGAATATCTTTTATGAGTAGTGTTCCCTCCCCCCCCCGGACACCATAACACTTGTACTTGCTATAAGAATTCACTTATAGCACTGTATTAAATACTTGTAAATATTCCAAGAGTTAGAGCCATGAAATGGGAGAATTTTATAATTGCATAGGACCTTAGTGATTAAAGATAGGAAAATGGTGATTAACTCAAAATTAGAAGAAATTAGTGAAAGAACTGCTTTATATTTCACTTGCATTTCTACTATCCTCATGAAATAAAGTGTTTTTTAATGACATTGAAGGTTCCAACTTTTAATTTGGCAGCTAAAAATAAACTGTGATGTGACAACTACTCTGCACTTATACTACATATAAAACAATAATAATACTTATATATTATCAGAATGTTTTGAGAATTATAAATGAGTTAATACTTGTAAAACTGATAGAAGAGCAATAGGTTATATAATAGGTGCTCAATACATATTAATACTAAGCATTTTTTACATGTTGTTTAAATATATTATTTTTTAAAATCAACTTTGATCATAATTTACATAGAATAAAATACACCAAGTGAAGTAGAAACTTAGGTGAGTTTGAACAAATTTTTATGCCTGCATGAACCACCACAATCAATATAAACTACCCTCCCATCTATTTAGACTTTTATCATTGTGCTTCCTAGCCAATATTCACCCCGAGAAACTAATAACTTGGTTTTTTCACTATAGATTAGATGTCTGCTTTCTAATTTTTAGATAAAAGGAATGATACAGTAACCATTTGTGCCAGACTTCTTTAACTTACTATTGTTTTTTTGACTCATCCCTTTTTAAAAATATGTTGAGTACCTAACTCCTTTCAATTGCTAACTCCTTAGGTACTCCTAAGGAGTACCTAACTCCTTTCAATTACATTGTATGATCACACCATAATTTAACCAGTCACATGTGTGTGTGCTTAATCGCTCAGCAATGTTTGCCTCTTTGCAACCCTTAGGACTGTAGCCTGTCAGGCTGCTCTGTGCATGGAATTTCTCAGGCAAGAATAGTAGAGTGGCTTGCTATTTTCCCCCTCCTGGAGATCTTCCAAACCCAGGGATTGAACCCAAGTCTCCTGCATTGGCTGGTGGATTCTTTATCCCTGAGCCACCCAGGAAGCCCAAGCAGTCACATATTGATATATAAATATTCCAACTTTGTTCTTCAAATTGTCCTAGCTATTCAAACTCCTTTCTATTTTCATTTGAATTTAGAATCAACTTGACAATTTCAGCAAAGACAGTTGTGGTGGATTTGACTGAAATTCTGCTGAATCTTTACACCAATTTAGGAAGAATAGGTATTTTAACCATATTGCATTATGAACATGGTATATCACTCAATTTATTTAGATCTATAAAATTTCTCTAAGCAGCATTCTTTAGCTTTCATTATACAAGTTTGGCTTTAGGTCTTTTATATTTTTTGGGTGTTACTGTAAATGCTTTTTTAAAAATTTAATTTTTAATTGCTAATATCTAGAATAAAGAACTACCACTTTATATTGACCTTGTATATTTCAATCTTTTTATAATTACTTCTTAGCTATAGTAATTTTTGTGATTTAAGACAATTTTACTATATTTTTCTCATTTGTATGTCTTTTATACAATATTCTTGCCTTATTATACTAGCTAGGATTCTAGCAAAATCATGAATCACAATGGCATTACCCATGTCAGTGCATAAGCTTTCTTTATCTACCTTTAAGTATGATAGTTATTATGGATTTTTCATAGAGCTCCTATCAGACTGAGAAAGTTCTCTTCTGCTCCTAGTTCACTTAAAAAAAGTGAAAGTGAAGTTGCTCTGTCGTGTCTGACTCTTTGCGACCCCATGGACTGTAGCCCACCAGGCTCGTCTGTCCATGGGATTTTCCAGGCAAGAATACTTGAGTGGGTTGCCATTTCCTTCTCCAGGGGATCTTTCCAACCCAGGGATTGAACCCAGGTCTTCCACATTGCAGGCAGATGCTTTAACCTCTGAGCCACCAGGGAAGGCTCACTAAAAAAATTTTATTGTAAATCAGTGTTGCATTTCTTGATGAATAAGCTCCATGACAAAGGTCTTGGAAATTATTTTTTTGACATGAGACTAAAAACACAGACAACATAAGCAAAAATATACTCAGGGAACCACATCAAATCTCTGTACAACAAAAGAAACAATCAACAGAATGAAAAGACAGCCTATGAGATGAGAAAAACATATTCACAAAACACACATCTGATAAGGCGTTAATATCCAAAATATATAAGGAACTCACATAACTCAATAGGAAAAAATATAAACAAAATAATTTAAAACTTGGCAAATGGTTGGCAAGAATGTGAAAAAAAGGCAACACTTGTGCACTGCTGCTGAGAAGGTAAATTGGTTGCAGCTACTATGAAAAATTATATAGTTTCTCAAAAAATTAAAAATAGAACTATAATATGATTCAGCAATTCCACTTCTGAGTATTTACCCAAAGAAAACAAAAACACTAACTCGAAAAGATATGTGCATCACCATGTTCACTGCAGCACTATTTACATTAGCCAAGATGTGGAAGCAACCTAAGACTCTATTGATGAAAGAATGGCTGAAGAAAACATGGTAATACAGATATTCCACAACTTACAATGGAGTTTCACTGTAATACATCCATTGTATATCAAAATGTTTTAGGTCAAAATTCATTTAATACCCTTACTCTACTGAACATCATAGTTTAACTTCAGTTCAGTTTAGTTCAGTCACTCAGTCATGTCCGACTCTTTGTGACCCCGTGAATCGCAGCACACCAGGCCTCCCTGTCCATCACCAACTCCCGGAGTTCACTCAAACTCATGTCCATCGAGTCAGTGATGCCATCCAGCCATCTCATCCTCTGTCATCCCCTTCTCCTCCTGCCCCCAATCCCTCCCAGCATCAGAGTCTTTTCCAATGAGTCAACTCTTTGCATGAGGTGGCCAAAGCACCACCTCAGCTTTAGCATCAGTCCTTCAATGAACACCCAGGTCTGATCTCCTTTAGAATGGACTGGTTGGATCTCCTTGCAGTCCAAGGGACTCTCGAGAGTCTTCTCCCATAAACATGCTCAGAATATTTACATTAGCCTTCAGTTGCAGAAACTGATCTAACGCAAGCATATTTTGTAATAAAAGATTGAATATCTCGTGTAACATATTGAATATTGTACTGAAAGTGAAAAATAAAATGGTTGTGTGGGTAGTGAATGGTTGTACATGTATCAGTTATTTACCCTTGTGGTCCATCACAAGGCTGACTGAGAACTGCAGCTTATTGCGGCTTCCCAGTATCAAGAGTATCATAATACATATCACTAGCTCAGAAAAGATCAAAATTCAAATTTGAATTAATATAGTTTCTACCAAACTTGTATTGCTTTTGTACCATCATAAATTTTAAAAACAGTGAGTTGCAACATTATTCAGAGACCATCTGTATATACAATGAAATACTATTCATATCATAAAAAAAAGAAATTCTTACCATTTACAATAAACTGGATATACCTTGAGGCATTATGCTAACTGATATAAGTCAGATAAAGACAAACATCCTATGAGCTCACTTAGTTGGTGATGGACAGGGAGGCGTGGTGTGCTGCAATTCATGGGGTCGCAAAGAGTCGGACATGAGTGAGCAACTGAAGTGAACTGAAGTTTTAGAAAAAGAAAATTAAGTTAATATATATGGAGAACAGATTGGTGGTTCCCAGAAATAGGAAGTGGGTGAAATGGGTGAAGGTGGTCAGAAGATACAAACTTCCAGCTATAAAAGAGTCATGGGATTTAGTGAGCAGCATGGTGACTATAGTTAATAATACTGTATTGTATATTTCAAAGTTGCCAAGAGAGTACATCTTAAAAGTTCTCATCACAAGAAAAAAACTTGTAACTGTGATGATGAATGTTAGCTAGACTTATTGTGGTTATTAGTTTACAATATATATAAATGTTGAATCACTCTGTTTTATACATGAAACTAGTATAATGTTATATGTCAATTATATATCAACAAAATTAATTATATCTAAAATAATTAATGAAGAAAAACTTGAGAAAGGAGATAAGTTGAACATTGTCTACGTAATCCAAATCAGTAGTTATATTTCATTATACAGAATAATGTATAAAATTCAGAATTATCAGTAGAATTAGAATAAATCAGAATAGCATCTTTTGGTGCAAAATTCTGTTCTTTCTGATCTGTTTTCCATTGTTCTCAATCTTATTCACTTGCCACATGGGCTGGATTCTGGGAGATAAGAGAATTTGGCAGCTATGTGCTTACAAATAATATTCTTAACAGGAATATGTATACAACTCTAACAAAGGATTAGGTATTCCCACCCTCTATGCACAACTTTTACAGTTGACCCTCCACATCAGAGAATTCAACCAACTTTGCACAGCAGAGTACTCTGCTACATTTTTTATTGAAAAAAAAATCCATATAAAATGGACCGATGCAGTTCAAAACCATGTTGTTCAAGGGTCAACCATATTTGCTTTTCAATAAACTAAAATAACAGGGAGAGAATTCCCTGGTAAAGGCCACCATGAAATTTTATCATAAAGCTGATATTTCTGGTTCTGAACTTCTTTCCAAATCAGGCATTACCAATTCTTTTATTTATTTTTTAATTTATTTATTTATTTATTTTTAAATTTAACTTTACAATACTCTATTGGGTTTGCCATACATCGACATGAATCCACCACAGGTGGACACAAGGCATTACCAATTCTTTAACTCATCTCTAAAAGTAAATATGTGGAACTATATCAAGGGATCAAGAAGAAATATTAAAGGCAAAAAAAAAAAAAACCTAGTTCCTACTTTCTCACTAGTATCAACAATGTGTTAACTTTATAAGCTAATTTGAGAGGATATTATGCCAATGCAGTGTTCTAGGCAACAAATTTTAGTTTTATTAAATTGAAATGTATCTTTAATTACCAAATTAATATTTTAGTCTTTTTGAACTACATTTAATTTATAAAAACTATTTCTTAAGTATCAACTTTACAAGGGTTTCCCAGGTTGTGCCGGGGTAAAGAACCTGCCTGCCAGTGCAGAAGACATAAGAGACACAGGTATGTGCTTGGTTCCTTATTTCAGTATTCAGCCCTTGAATCTTTCCCATAACCACGTGCAGTCTATTCAAAAATTCTAAATTCAGCCTAATCTGATACAATGTTGTGATACTCAAGAGTTAAAACACTTTCAAGCAAAACGCATACAACTCAGTAAGTAAAAAACCAAGTAAAGGGCTCATGGAAATATGGGTTATATAGTTAAGTACTTTCCCCTGGGATCTTACATGGGAAAACTAAGAAATTGTGAATCCAGGATATTACTGTTTCACTCCACTTTTTAATAAAATGTTCATCAGATAGCACAACTTTCTCTGGCATTTTGAAGAATAGGTCTATTAACAGCAACATGTAAATTTTTCCTCCTCCTAATGAGTATTTTGAAAATCTTGTTCACTACACTAATGGAAAATACCTTCTAATAATCAGAGGGGAAAAAATGGGTTTAAAGCAGAATCAAAATGGTTGCGTATTATTTCTTAAACCTGACAAATATTCAGTCTAGTTCAGTTCAGTCACTCAGTTGTGTCTGACAAATATTAGGCAACTTGAATATGCCAATACAAAGTACACCCTCTGGTTTTAAATTTTATTTTAAGGCTGGAAAGAGGAAGTTTTAGATGAAATAATGACACTGTAAGAATGAGATTGACAATTTGATAAAATACACTTTAGCGAGGGTTTAAGTGTAAGCTTTTTGTAAGTGTCGAGTTTTGAGAATATAAACAAGTGTTATTTACATTGAATTACTTCACAATTGTGAATATGTTGATCATACTCCAAATTCCTAAAGATATCTAGAATTTATTTTATTTGTAGTCTATCCACAGATCTTACAAATTGAATTATTATATAAGTATTAATTTTCAGTGTCTTTTGAAAGCACAAAAAAAGTAGCATTTTTATTTAGGCATTAGTTAACCAGAAAAAAATGTTTTTAAAAGCTACTTTATCAAAATAAGATATCGGTGTTGTCTTGTTACCAAGATTCAATTTGAGTTGTCTCAAATGGCTTTCCTTTCCTAAACAAGTCTCCTTTTCCTATCTCTTAAAAATCATTCAGTGAATAAAAGGAGTCTTGTAAATATACATGCTGTAATTATTTTTAAAATTTCCCTTGGATATTATCCTTTGTCTTACTGAAGAACTACAGAAACAATAAATTATATTTCTCTATTAATAATAACTTTTTTCTTATTTTTATAAGCATACACATTACTGGACTGAGAGTTGGTATTGAGTGATATCAGAATTGCTAACTTTGACAATTTTTCTGGTGATAAAAATTTTAATAAGCTAACTTTTACTATTTAACTTAAAGAGCAATCATAATCCTCTACATATAAAGGAAAATGTACAAGATATGTTTATTGGACTTGTTTTATTTTCTCAGTGTTGGAAGACACTATCAATAAATCATGATGACAAGGACTGATAATGGATTCTGACTTTAAGATAGTCAAAAGCTACTAGGGTAATTAAATAAGTATACAGAAAAATAAAATATAAAGTGAAATAAATGACATGACTACATATTACAGAAATTTAGAGATGAAAATGTTTCCTGTCTAAGGGGCAAGGAAAGGAAAATCAGAAGACATTTATAGCAGAAATCAGTTTGCATATAATTTTAATACATAGGAAGGATCTAAAAATTAAAGATAATCAAATATATACTGAAAATAAAATTTCACTGCTATACATTAAAGTCGTTTTAAAGTGTTTATAGCCTTTTTTGTGTTTAGGAAGCCACAACTTAAAATGTTCACTTTCACTTTACTCAGTAAGGACAAAAACCCATACTTTTTCACTTTTTTATTTCTTACAATGCTGTACCTTGGATATACCAGTTGCTCAATCAATAATCTCTAAACTAATGAAATACCTACTATAATCCTACTTCATGGAATGTTAATTTAATCATATAAATGATATAATCAGTGTCAAGAAACTGGATACTTCTATCATAGACATCAGTTTTTTATGCTAGGCAAATAAATTTGTTGTCAAATGTGCTATAATACTGCATTCCTAGTTTTTCAAAATATAAAAATTCCATAAATTTAAGAAAACTGGATGTTAATAATTCAGGCATTGTGCATTTTATGTTGCATAGTGTTTTATAATGAAACTGTCAAATTTGTTTCAAGCAGGTACAAAGACAACTATTCTTATTTGAAAACATAGACTTCCAAGAGGGTGGGGTGAATTGGGAGATTGGGATTGACATGTATACACTATTTTGTATAAAACAGATAACTAATAAAAACCTACTGTTACAGCACAGAAAACTCTACTTCGTACTCTGTGGTGACCTAAGAAGAAAGGAAATCCAAAAAAGTGGGCATATATGACTACACATGCCTGATTCATATTTCTGTACAGCAAAAACTGACACAGTAGTATAAAGCAACTATACTCCATTAGAAAAGGAATCTATAAAAGAAAGAAAATATATATATGTATAACTGAGTCACTTGCTATATACCTGAAACTAACATAGCATTGTAAAGTATACTCCAGTAAATCTAAAATTAAAAGCAAAGATGTAGTATATATACACAATGGAATACTACTCAGTTGTAAACAACAATGAAATAAATGCCATTTGCAGCAATGGATGGACCTAGAGATTGTTATACTAAGTGAAGTGAGTCAGAGAAAGACAAATATCATAGTTGAACTCATATGTGGAATTAAAAAAAAACTGATACAAATAAATTTATTTATAAAACAGAAACAGACTCACAGACACAGGAAACAAATTTATGATTACCAAAGGATAAATGGGGTGGGAAGAAGATAAATTAGTCACTTGGGATTAACAGATACAAACTACTATATATAAAGTACATAAACAAAAAGGTCCAACTGTGTAACACAGTGACCTGTATTCAATATCTTTTAATAACCTATGACAGAAATGAATATGAAAAAGAAAAAATACATATAGATACAGATATAAAACTGAATCACTTTGCTGTACACTAGAAAAACACTGTAAATCAACTATACTTCAATTAAAGCTAAATTAATACCTTAGGCCTTAAAAATAAAATTTAAAAATGACAAAAATCCAATAAATGAAACACAGACTCCCTTGTCTCTGTATATAAAATGTGTCACAAATAAAGAAGGGTGTGGGTATGAGAAGTAAAAGAATGTTAACATTAAAACATAAAGAGCGATAGCATGTCGATGTATGGCAAACCCAATAGAGTATTGTAAAGTCGAATTTAAAAATTAATTAATTAATTAATTAAAAAAAAAGCGATAGCAATCAGAGAGCTATAAGAGAGATTATAAGACACTTACCTTCAACCATCTTCCCGGGTGGCTCAGAGGTTAGAGCATCTGCCTCCAGTGCGGATCCAGGCACAATCCCTGGGTCAGGAAGATCCCGTGGAGAAGGAAATGGCAACCCACTTCAGTATTCTTGCCTGGAGAATCTCATGGACAGAGGAGCTTGGTAGGCTACAGTCCACGAGGTCACAAAGAGTCGGACACGACTGAGTGACTTCCAGATCCAGATCGTCAATCATATTTATTATTTCCATAAAAAATAAAGTCTGTTAAATTGTCCCTTAAGACAGTCTATGTACTATTTTTCAAAGAGAGTAAAAAAAAAAGCTTTCATGGTGGATGCTTTTTCTTTTGAAACATTTGCAATTTCCCACTTGTTTAATATTTCAAGCACAACAAATATGATGCCAGTTATTAATCTAAATAATAAGAAGCAACTATATTTTACTAATAGTAAACTTTGGAATGAACTACCCCATTTAAATGGCATGTCCTTTTTCATTTTTATCATTTAAATCACTTTTTTCCCTTAAGCTTTGGAGTAATTTAAGAGATTACAGTGAAGAATAACTATTTCTATATTTTTCTCCAGGATCAAAGGACTCAAACAGACTTTCCTTTTTGGGGAGAATTGAAAATGAAGTAACATAACTGAGTCTGCCATTGAAACAAACGTTTTAATGTATGTTAAAGCACTAGAAACATTATTTAAAATATATTAATTTGGTTGGATGGCATCACCGACTCAATGGAAATGAGTTTGAGCAAACTCTGTGAGGTGGTGAAGGCCTGGTGTGCTGCAGTTTATGGCATCACAAAGAGTCGACATGACCGAGCCAATGAACAGCAACGAACAAAATCCCAGGATGACAATAAAAAAAATAAGCTTGGTATGTTTCACCACTTTTCCCACATTCCAAAAACACAACCGGACTATAAATGGGAAGGACTATCCTGGAGGCTCAGATGGTAAAGCATCTGCCTCAAATGCGGGAGACCCAGGTTCGATCTCTGGGTTGGGACGACCCCCTGGAGAAGAGAATGGCAACCCACTCCAGTATTCTTGCCTGAAGAATTCCATAGACAAAGGAGCCTGGTGGGCTATAGTCCATGGGGTCACAAAGAGTTGGACATGACTGGAGCGACTAACACACCATGAACAGGAAAGAAGAACACTGAATATAGATATTCCATGGGGGCATTTGTTATACACGGTTGGTCTTGAAATCTGTTTATCAGTGACATAATGCTTAGGGGACCCAAGAAAAAGATGGAGATGCCTAAATCAAGACAGTATTTTATCATTAATTTATCCAACAAAGACTTACTGACTGCCTTCTCTTTGGTACCCCACTATGCTCTGAAAATACAGCAGTAAGTAAAATAACTAAAACCTTTTCCAAAACAGAGATTGTATCAAAGAAGTTAATTCTAATGTTTTAAATATATTTTAAAATATGAAGTATAAACTATTCAAACATAAAAAATAATAAAGTAAATATTAAGAATAAAAGGCAAAACCGACAATATAAATACTGTTATAAAAATGACCAAATAGAACTTAGAAAAGATATATTAAATGAAAAGTTTAATTGATGGCTGAATATCACTGTTGTATATAGTGTCTATAATGCACAAAAATTTTAAAATTCAAAAACAACTTCAGGAACATGTAGAACAGAGGGGAAAAGTTCTGTAAAAAAAAAAAAATTTGAGAATGAGAAAAATACTAAAATGGAAAAAGATTTAGTTCAGTTCAATCACTCAGTAGTGCCTGACTCTTTGTGACCCAATGGATGGCAGGCCTCCCTGTACATCACCAATTCCCGGAACCTGCTCAAACTCATGTCCATCAAGTCAGTGATGCCATCCAACCATCTCATCCTCTGTCAGCCCCTTTTCCTCCTGCCATCAATCTTTCCCAGCAGCAGGGTCTTTTCCAGTGAGTCAGTTCCTCACATCAGGTAGCCAAAGTATTAGACCTTCAGCTTCAGCGACAGTGCTTCTAATGAGTATTCAGGACTGATTTCCTTTAGGATGGACTGGTTGGATCTCCTGGTAGTCCAAGAACTCTCAAGAGTCTTCTCCAACATCACAGTTCAAAAAAGTCAGTTCTTCAGTGCTCAGCTTTCTTTATAGTCCGACTCTCACATTCAAACATGACTACTGGAAAAAGTATAGCTTTGACTAGATGGATCTTTGTTGGCACAGTAATGTCTTTGCTTTTTAGTATACTGTCTAGGTTTGTCATAGCTTTTCTTCCAAAAAGCAAGTGTCTTTTATTTTCATGGTTACAGCACCATCTGCAGTGATTTTGGAGCCCCCCAAAATAAAGTCTGCCACTGTTTCCACTGTTTCCCCATCTATTTTCCATGAAGTGATAGGACCGGATGCCATGATCTTAGTTTTGTGAATGTTGAGCTTTAAGCCAGCTTTTTAACTCTCCTCTTTCACTATCATCAAGAGGCTCTTTAGTTCTTCTTCACTTTCTGCCAGAAAGGTGGTATCATCTGCATATCCTAGGTTATTGATATTTCTCCCAGCAATTTTTATTTCAGCTTCATCCAGACCAGGATTTCACATGATGTACTCTGCATAGAAGTTAAATAAGCAGGGTGACAATATACAGCCTTGACATACTCCTTTTCCTATTTGGAATCAGTCTGTTATTCCATGTCCAGTTCTAACTGTTGCTTCCTGACCTGCATACAGATTTCTCAGGAGGCAGGTCAGGTGGTCTGGTATTCCAAGTCTTGAATAATTTTCCACATTTTGTTGTGATCCATACAGTCAAAAGCTTTGGTGCAGTCAATAAAGCAGAAGTAGATGGTTTTTTTTTGGAATGCTCTTGCTTTTCGGATGATCCAATGGATGTTGACAATTTGATCTCTGGTTCCTCTGCCTTTTCTAAAACCAGCTTG
>SJYV01051165.1:283176-313513 GCA_006410875.1 Neotragus pygmaeus
AAACTAAGCAAAAAGAAAAATAGAAAACAAAGTAAATATATAAAAAGTGGAATGAATGAAAAGCATGAAAAAAGATGGAAGAAACAAATCCAAAATAAAACTGATAACAATAAATGTAAATGGAGAAAATGTTCCATTTATAGAAAAACTTAGCAGACTGAAGTTAAAAAAAATACAACTCTGGTCATGCATTTAAAACATAATAATAAAGAAAGAAAAATAAAGGTTATATATCAGGCAAACTTTAATCAAAAAACTTTTTGTGCTTTTATCAATACCAGAACACACACTAAAAAATATTTTTAGAGATGATGTAGATGAGGACGATTTAGCAGTCTTAGTCTTGGATGGATTCAAGAAAGATTCAAAATATGAAGCAAGCTGACAGAAATTTCAAACAAGGAATGAAAAAAATCATTCATCATGATTATGTTTTCACACACATTTATCTTTAGTTTTAAGCCAGCAAAACAATCAGTGCAAGAACAAACATAATGTGAACTAACAGCACACAATAAATGAAAACATACACATTCTGTTCGAAGATGCCTAGAAAGTTGTAAAGATTGACCACGGGGTAATGCACCAAGTCTCAAGATATTGGAAAGATTTGTGTTATAAAAACAAGCTTTCTTTCTGCCTGTATATAAGAAAATGCACAAGCATAATTTCCACCTGTTTATAAGAAAATGTTTCATACATTCAGCAAAAACAAGACTGGGAGTGACTGTGGCTCAGATCATGAATCTCTTATTGCAAAATTCAGACTTAAATTGGAGAAAGTAAAGAATACTACTAGGCCATTCAGGTAGGACGTAAATCAAATTCCTTACAATTATACAGTGGAAGTGACAAATAGATTCAAGGGATTAGATCTGATAGAGAGTGACTAAAGAAGTGTGCAAAAGTAGGTAGTCAGGAAACACCTGGAGTAACAGGCAAATTTGGCCTTGGAGTACAGGATGAAGCTGGACAAAGGCTAATAGAATTTTGCCAAGAGAATGCACTGGTCATAGCAAACACCCTCTTTCAACAACACAAGANAGTTTTGCCAAGTGCTTTACTGTAAATTACTGTATGAAAAATTTATATCACTTTGAAGTGTATAGGTTAGCCCCCTTTGACTGGTGGAGAAGCTAAAGTTTAAAGAAGATAGGTGATTTGCTCAAGATTGTTCATTGGTAGAGTTGAAAATTGAATTTTATTCTTTTGGATCAAAATCCAGGCTTTTCTCCCACACAGTTACATGTGCACAGGTTATCTGTGGCCTGGAAGGGTGGCATCCAAAGAGGTGTACAACCTTACAAAAAAGAATGCACTCGACTAAAATATGCACATGAACTTCGTTGTTACACATATTTTTCATTTTATGTTTCCTCTTAGAGGTTAAACTTTCCATTTCTGATTTTAACCCAAAGAAGAGCTGATTATATTTCATGGGCCACTCTTGAAGAAGGCAAACTGGAAAAAATATACAATGCCAACTAACTAGCCTAACAGGATGTGGACTCTTTATTTTTTTTTAATGTTTAGCTTTTTATTCTCTCTTACTTGGAAAGATACACTTTGCCATATTTTATTTTTTAATTAATTTTTATTAGGGTGTAGTTGCTTTACAATATTGTGGTATTTCTGCTGTCCAGCAAAATGAATCCGTTATATGTATATATATCCCCTCTTTTTAAGATTTCCTTCCCATTAGGTCACCACACAACCTTGAGTTCCCTATGCCNTAATTAATTTTTATTAGGGTGTAGTTGCTTTACAACATTGTGGTATTTCTGCTGTCCAGCAAAATGAATCCGTTATATGTATATATATCCCCTCTTTTTAAGATTTCCTTCCCATTAGGTCACCACACAACCTTGAGTTCCCTATGCCATACAGTAGATTCTCATTAGTTAGTTATTCCATACACAGCAGCATATATATGTCCATCTCAGTCTCCTGTTTCATCCCACCCGCCTTCCCCCTTCTTGATGTCCATACATTTGTTCTTTACTTCTGTGTCTCTATTTCTGCTTTGCAAATGGGTTCATCTGTACCATTTTTCCAGATTCCACATATATGTGTTAATATATGATTTTTTTTCTCTTTCTGTCTCAGTTCACTCTATATGCCAGTCTATAGGTCCAACTGTGTCCCTGCAAGTGGCAGTATTTTGTTCTGTTTTTTGGCTGAGTAACACTGCATTGTATATATGTGCCACATCTTTTTATCCATTCCTCTATTGATGAACGTGTAGGCAGTTTCTGTGTGCTGGCTACTGTAAATAGTGCTGCACTGAACATTGGTGTGCATGCGCTTTTGAATTATGGTTTTCTGCAGGTAGCTGCCCAAGAGGGAGATTGCTGGACCATAAGGTAATTGTATTTTTAGTTTTTTAAGGAAATTGGCTATACCAATTTACCTTCCCCCATAGCGTAGGAGGGTGCCCTTTTCTCCACATTCCCTCCAACACTTATTGTTTGTAGATTTTTTAAAGTTATTTATTTTTTACTGGGTCTCCGTCGCTGTGTATGGGGTTTTCTCTAGTTGCGGTGACCGGAGGTTACTCTGTTGGGGCGCTCTGGCTTCCGTTGTGGTGTCTCCTCTTGTGGAGCGCGGGCTCCAGTGCACGGGCTCAGGAGTTGTGGTGCAGGGCTTAGCTGCCCTGCAGCTTCTGGAATCTTCCCAGCCCAGAGAGCTAACCTGTGTCTCCTGCGTTCGCGTAGGCAGATTCTCATCCACTGTACCACCAGGGAAGTCCTGGTTTTAGATTTTTTGATAGTGGCCATTCTGATCAGTGTGAGGTGATATCTTATTGTAGTTTTAATTTGCATTTCTCTAATAATTAGTGATCTTGAGCTTCTTTTCATGTGCTTCTTGGCCATCTGCATGTCTTCTTTGGAGAAATGTCTACTTAGGTCTTCTGCTCATTTATTCACTTTTTAAAAAAAANTAGACCTCTCTGAAACTGCTCCTTTTAAAAATTTTAATTAATTAATTGTAGGTTGCACTGGGTCTTCGTTGCTGCACGCGGGCTTTCTCTGGTGGTGGTGAGTGGGGCTACCCTTTGCTGCGGTGTGCGGGCTGCTTCTTGCGGAGCCCAGGCTCTCGGTGCACAGGCTTCAGTAGTTGCAGCACAGGCTCGGTAGTTGTGGCACACGGGTTTTAGTTGCTCTGTGGCATGTGGAATCTTTCCAGATCAGAGATTGAATCTGCATCCCCTGCATTGTCAGGTGGATTCTTATCCACTGTACCACAAGGAAAGTCCTAAAACTGTCTGCTCCTTTATAAAATGAAGATTGCCTACCTTAAAGAACTTGAGAATTAAAGATGATGTGTGTCAAGGGCCTAGATGGAGTGAGGCACATGGTAAGCCTGTAATAAATGTTTTCTATATCTATGCTGCTGCTGCTGCTAAGTCGCTCAGTCGTGTCCGACTCTGTGCGACCCCATAGACAACAGCCCACCAGGCTCCCCCGTCCCTGGGAGTCTCCAGGCAAGAACACTGGAGTGGGGTGCCATTTCTTTCTCCAATGCATGAAAGTGAAAAGTGAAAGTGAAGTCACTCAGTCATGTCCAACTCTTAGCAACCCCATGGACTGCAGCCCACCAGGCTCCTCTGTCCATGAGATTTTCCAGGCAAGAGTACTAGCTATAAATAATAATAATAAAAAGAATGAACAGCTGAATGTTTAAAGTAGAAATGTTAAAAGGAGTGTCGGGCAGTGACCAGTTCCTTCTGGGCTGGTATCTAGGATTTTCTGACGATCCCTGGGGCGTATGCCTGTCTTCAGCTCCCTGGAGGCCCTCTCAACCTGTTCTCATTTCAGTGTCCCTGATTCTCTGACTCTTGAGGGACCTGCATGATCTAGAAGGAAGGGTTGGAAAGGTGTCAGTTCATGTAGAAATATGCCAAAGCATTGTTGATCTGGGGTGTGAAAAACAACCGAAGTCACTAAGCCACAGAGGGATAGAAATGTGAACAGATGTGGATGGGAAGGCAGTTCTTGATAAAGCAGCACCGGAGAGGATAGGCTGAGGGTGGGAAGGGTGGCAGAGAGCTGCCGCAAGCCTGGATCCCAAAGCCCAGCCACTAGCACCCATCACATTTGCAGCAGGGTCTATACTAGGCACCAAGGAGAAAGGGAAAGGCCCGCAAAAGCGTGCTTCACCAGGACAACCCCGGGGAAAATGGTGAAGGTGACTTCTTTGGGGCCACCTCTCTTCCCCCTGATCGTGGAATTTTTGTTTGGTAAAAACGCTAGGGGATCCCCTTTGTCCCCATCACTTTCGCTTCACTGGCCCCGAGAAAGGAGGTAGCAGAATTGAAAAGCTGGAGGGTGAGCTAGAAAGATGTTGGAGGTGGAATTTAGGTCACAAATGGGATACAGTGTTCTTTTGACAGGGAGTTCTAAGTTTGTTCCAGTTAACAGTTTGTGATTCTAGATCTACAGCCCAGGATGGACTCCCAGGCAAGTACTCTTTCCGCACTACCAGGTTCCTTTCTCTTAATCCTGTGTCTTATTTTAACTCTAAATTCTAGGGTAATAGGTATCCAAGGAAATCAGTACTATTTCCAAATCAGACAACCTTTACAATCTTTATGGCTTTACTTACTTGATGCTGCCCCTAAAAGTGCAGAAGTTCTCCTGCGCTAAAATATTAAAGAAAATGAGAGAGAAATAAACAGGGCCTGGAAGTCAGTAACTCTACTGCATCTTATTTAAAATTGGGTGGATTTTATTACCTGTTTTTAGAACCAACAATGCACACATTAAACACAACATTTTTCATATTTTAATGTTTACGAGGTCAAAGCATCCTGATTATGGAAAAGAACAAAGAGAAAACAAAAAATCATTCAAAAAAATTTGCTACAAAAACTCATTAGGATGTTGCTGATCATCCTTCGAGGTTTGAATATGAGCATTTAGTTTTGTAACTGTTTTTTTCATTTAATAATAAATCATTGCCATTTTTCCTTCTTGTTAAATATTTCTCTATATCAGTTTTAGTGCCCATAGAGCACCATAATTTATTCTACCACTGCTTATTGTCAGAAATGTAAATGGCTTCACAATTTGGTGCATTATGAACAGTGCTGCTGCAGACATTTCTATGCGTATATCAGATCCACATTTGGGGTTATTTTCTTGGAATAAGTTCATGGCAGTAGACTTTCTAGGTTTCCCCTCCCCTCAGGGTCTCTACTTCCTGGGGCCTGTTTGTGGTGCCTTCCTGGGCCCAGACTTTGCATCACCCACCTTTCTCATGAAGCTTCCTAAACTCCAGGCCTATGTCCATCTGTCGGCGATCTCATGTGAGACAGGGTGCACATCACGCCTCTCCTGGCCTGCTCTTCAAGGGACGGAGCTAACAGCCGTTCGTAACCATGGTGATCAAGACCAAGAAGGGTTGCTTCTATCATTCCCTTCAGATATTTATGATGGTGAGAGAGGACCACAGAGGACACATTCATCCAAAGAAATCTCTCAGGAAATGGAGGGAGGCCAGGTAGGGAGAGTCCCCAAATCTCAAACTTCTAACCAACTCAGTCCCGGTTAGACTCTTGTCTTGCCTTACTGTCTCCCTGGTTGTGGTCTTTCTTCCTCCTACCCTATGTCCACCTCTCAGCCCTACCCATGAAGTCCTGCTCATCAGCTGGTATTGCTAATTTCTCTCTCGGCCTAGCACCTCTGACATCCAACTGCTTCTTCCTTGAGTTTCTTCTTCCTACTGCCTGCTCCACTCTGTGCAGAGAGTCAGATCCTCCACAGGATGGGGTTTAGGATATTTATGGAATAAACAGGGTGGTCGCAGGCATGGGGAAAGGTGATTGGAGGTAGGGAAAAGGTGCCGCCATCAGGGTTCTGCAAAGGTGCATCTCATTTACATGTTTCTGGATGCGTGTTGAACATGGGGGCGCTTAGCACAATCTGAGGCTCGGATTTTCCAGACTTTGACAGTTGTAAGAGAAGTCTCTGTCAGCTCTCTGACACCAAAATGCCATTCATTAGACACCCATGCAGGCCCAGTTTTAGGACCAGGGACCCCAACCAGCCCCAGCTGGTTCACACTGGGCAAGAGCTGACTCCAAGTTCTGTAAAACAACTGCAATGCATGAGTCTGGGAAGGTACGCAATTAAAAGAGGGGGAAAAAAACAAACCCTAAAGCAGATTTAATCAATGAAGGCAGTTTAAAAAGCAAAGGGGTTTTAATAAGCTGTTCCATAATCTATTATTCTATAAGACAAGTCCAAGAATTTCTACTAGTATCAGCTTCTGTTAACTCTTTGGGGCATGACTGCTCCCCACCTCCAGCATTTAATATACACTTACCAGTACCAAGCTAGGGGCTGATCACACACCATCCATTATCGCAATTATTCCTCTCAAGCATTTGTAACAACCCCATAATATCCAGATTTTACAGATCTTTATAGAAGAAACAGGCTCAGAGAGGTTATATAAGATATCCCAGACCACATAGCTAATAAATAGCTAGTTCAGTTCAGTTCAGTTGCTCAGCTGTGTCTGACTCTTTGCGACCCCATGGACTGCAGCACACCAGGATTCCCTGTCCATCAGCAACTCCTGGAGCTTGCTCAAACTAGTGTTCATCAAGTTGGCCATGCCATCTAACCATCTCATCCTCTGTCGTCCCCTTCTCTTCCTGCCTTCAATCTTTCCCAGCATCAGGGNAGCACTTTCACAGCATCATCTTTCAGGATTTGAAATAGCTCCACTGGAATTCCATCACCTCCACTAGCTTTGTTTGTAGTGATGCTTCCTAAGCCCCACTTGACTTTGCATTCCAGGATGTCTGGCTCTAGGTGAGTGATCACACTATCATGGTTATCTGGGTCATGAAGATCTTTCAAAAAGCAAAAGCTGATTTTTTTTTTCAAAAATTACTGAGATTTTTCTGAAAGTTTAGAAAGATAATATATATATGTCTGCAGTGCTGGAGACTTGGGTTTGATCCCTGAGAAGGGAATGGCAACCCACTCCAATATTCTTGACTGAAGAATTCCATCAACAGAGTAGCATGGCAAGCTACACTCTATGGGGCTGCAAAGAGTACAAAGCATAATAAAATAAAACAAATCCATACTATCACTTAATATACTGAAATGCTTCAGAGCACCAAGACAAAGATAAGAATTTAAGGACAGTGAGGAAAAAGTCTTTTAAGATAGACTCTCTATACATGGATGAGACTAAAAGCTGGCTTCTCAATTGCAGAAATGAAACCCAGAAAATAAATAAATCTGCTAAAAGAAAATAACTGTCAACATAGAATTAAATTCCCTTAGAAAATAACTTTCAAGCACTATGGTAAAATATAGGAATTTTTCTGAATGCACAAAAACTTTAGAGTGTATCATTAATAGAGCCAAGCAATACCAAAAATTTCAATCCAGAGGAAAGTAATCCAAAATTGACATATGAAATGCATAAAGGACTACTGAAAACAAGGTAAGTTTGTAGATTAACCTAAACAAACATTGATCATATGTATGGCAAACCCAATAGAGTACTGTAAAGTTAAATTTAAAAATAAATAAATAAATTAATTTAAAAAAAATATTCTCACAGTGGATTAAAAACAAATGAAATGGGAATAAATGCCACACGTNTCCAGGCAAGAACACTGGAGTGGGTTGCCATTTCCTTCTTTAATGAAAGAGCTGAGATTTAACTTATATACTCATGCTGTGTGCGAGCACAGGCACACAAAATTGGTTAATAAAGTTCACATCTTTCTTACTTCAGATTACTATTAAATTTATTTTGTAGCCTGAAATACTTTTATGCTTTTATTGGTAAACATATGTTTTTGACAATCTCTTTGTGATTGTGTTAGAATTTGACATGATTAAGAGAGTCTCCAATTTTGTGATCATCAGACCCTGATGCTGAGAGGCAAAGGGGATGACAGAGGATGGGGTGGTTGGATGGCATCACCTACTTAGTGGACATGAGTTTGATCAAATCCCAGGAGAGTGATGGACAGGGAAGCCTGGTGGGCTGCCATTCATGGGGTTGAAACATTAGACCTGACTTTGCCGCTGAACAACATTAAGTACTTCTAGACCTAGTTGTAAGATATTAATCGTAGACTGCTTGTTTCAGTTAATCACATTCTCTTGTAGCTTCTTGGCACAGTATTTGGCTTTCTGTAGGAAGTAACCTTCTTGTTGCTTTCTGTTTCCTGTTTTTTTTTTTTTTTTCCTTTTAAAATTCATCCACATTACTGATTAAGAGTCTTAGAGCCCCTGTTTTTTACAGCTAAGTTTGGGGTCACAAAAATTAAATGTTTTATGTATTATGACTGCAAGTAGAATGTTGTTGTTGGTTTGTAGATCTTAATTAGATTATTTCTCAGTCCTGGGGCAGTTAAAGTTGAAAATTAGATGAAAAGCATATTTCTGCCAACCACAAGTTATGTATACATTTTGATGGGCAGGATGACATAGTTGAGAGTATCCACATCTGGTGTCAGAAAAACATGGATTTATATTCCAGCTCTCTGTTTATTGACCTGGTTATCTTGGACAGCTTTCTCAGTATTTCATCATTAATGGAGAAATAACACTAACTGCTTCTGAGGATTAGATTGTTAAGATATGCTAAGGATTAGAAAACCACATAATGACAACGTGCAAACAGTCTTGGGGCTTCCCTGGTGGCTCAGTGGTAAAGAATACCCCTGCCAGTACAGGAGCCACAGATTTGATCCGTAGGCTGGGGAGATCCCCTGGAGAAGGAAATGGCAACCTACTCCAGTGTTCTTGCCTGGGAAATCCCATGACAGAGGAGCCTGGTGAGCTACAGTCCATGGGGTCGCAAAGAGTTGGACACGACTGAGGGACTGATCATGCAGGCACAAGCAATCTTTCCCACTTGGAAAACAAGTATTTTGCAATTTGAGAGGTTAATATATATACATGCACATTGATTTTAAAATACATGTACACATAGATATTTACTCCGTTTATACTTTTTGCCAGGCTCTGTTCTAAATTCTTAAGATACATGATTTAACAAAGACATCAGTCCTTGTGCTGCTTAATAATTTAGAAAATGACTATTGCAAACTTTTTGTCAGTGTCACGAACGTTCATTTTAAACCAATCCAGCAATCTGGGCTGTTTTCTTGGTTCACATTATATTCATATTCCCATGAAATAATGCAAAGAAGAAAAATGTAGAACAGGTTAAGAGTTATTTATTTGTTATGTAAAAAGAGGTCTTTTGAATTGATTCAAAAAGACAAAGAATATAAAGGAAAGTGAGTAAATGATATTAACAGGTAATTTGCAAAAGAAGAACTGTAGATGGCTAATAAATTCATGGAAAGCTACTAAAACTCCCCTCCCTGTAGCACAGGAAGTGCAAAAAAGAAGTATCTGGTATCCTGTTCATAAGATTAGCAAAATGGAGAAGTATTGATATTATCCAGTGTTGGTGAAGGTATGGGGAACACAGGCAAATTTCTACATAGGGATATGAATTGTAATTTTTTTAGAAAGTGGTCTGTATTACCTAATAAAATAAAAATATAAATGTGGATATACCCTTGATTCAGCTGAACTTTTGTAATCTGTCTTAGAGAAGCAAATGTACAAATATGTAAAACTATGTTTTCCACACTCTATTACATTATGATATGTAATAACAAATGCTAAGGTAAAAATCAAGTCTTCTTAATAAAGGCACATTTCAACACAAATGCACTAATTCTGGAAATATGTTTTCAAAGCTATTCTTCAGCAGTGTTTGTGAAAACAAAAGCTGGGAAAATCATATTTTCATTACTAATGGAGTAGCTCAGTGAAGTATGGTGAACCCAAAGTATGTAGCATTATGTAGGTAATTCAGCATGATGAATTAGATCTATGCCCATTGACCTCGGTGCATGTCTGTGATATATTATTAAGGGAGAAAAGCAACAGGCTTGTGATAAACTTATGATCATATCTTTGTCTTAATGCTTTTCTATACATGGTTATTTCAAATTTGAAGAGTTTTTAACAAATATAGAGAGAGAAAGGGAAGAATGTATATGAAACTGTTTCCTCGGTGTGTCGTTCCTACAAGATGGGAACTCACAGAATTTGATTTCTCTGATGTTTGAGTTGTCACAATTATCATGTATAATGCTGTGAGGGAAACACAAAATAGAAACAAAAGAAAATTTCAAGCTATTAAAAATGGTCTATTTTGGGTTTAATTAATCCTTCATCAGTGGAGTCAGTTATCGAATCTACTGTAATGATTGCACTTAGTGTTTAGTAGATATTTCAATCATTAATTAATTAAAATGTACTGAGGACTCTATATTCAAGAGCTTTAAACACCTATATATATATATATTAGTTCAGTTCAGTTCAGTTGCTCAGTCATGTCCGGCTCTTTCCAACCCCAGGAACCACAGCACACCAGGTCTTTCTGTCCATCACCAACTCCCAGAGTTTACCCAAACTCATGTCCATTGAGTCAGTGATGCCATCCAACCATCTCATCCGCTGTCATCCCCTTCTCCTCCTGCCCTCAATCTTTCCCAGCATCAGGGTCTTTTCAAACGAGTCAGCTCTTCCCACTAGGTGGCCAAAGTAGTGAAGTTTCAGCTTCAACATCAGTCCTTCCAATGAACACCCAGGACTGATCTCCTTTAGGATGGACTGGTTGGATCTTCTTGCAGTCCAAGGGACTCTCAAGAGTCTTCTCCAACACCACGGTTCAAAAGCATCAATTCTTTGGTGCTCAGCTTTCTTTATATTCCAACTCTCATGTCCATACATGACTGCTGGAAAAATCATAGCCTTGACTAGACGGAACTTTGTTGACAAAGTCATGTCTCTGCTATTTAATATGCTGCCTGCTGCTGCTGCTGCTGCTAAGTCACTTCAGTCATGTCCGACTTTGTGCGCCTAAGTTGGTCATAACTTTCCTTCCAAGGAGTAAGTGTCGTTTAATTTCATGGCTGCAGTCACCATCTGCAGTGATTTTGGAGCCCCCCAAAATAAAGTCAATCACTGTTTCCATTATTTCCCCATCTATTTGCCGTGAAGTGATGGAACAGGATGCCATGATCTTAGTTTTCTGCATGTTGAGTTTTAAGCCATCCTTTTCACTCTCTTTCACTTTCATCAAGAGGTTTTTTAGTTCTTCACTTTCTGCCATAGGGGTGGTGTCATCTGCATATCTGAGGTTATTGATCTTTCTCCTGGCAACCTTGATTCCACCCTGTGCTTCATCCAGTCTGGCATTTCGCATGATGTATTCTGCATATAAGTTAAATAAGCAGGGTTACAATATACAACCTTGACGTACTCCTTTCCTGTTTGGAACCAGTCTGTTTTTCCATGTCCAGTTCTAACTGTTGCTTCTTGACTTGCATACAGATTTCTGAGGAAGCAGGTCAGATGGTCTATATTCCCATCTCTTGAAGAATTTTCCAGTTTGTTGTTATCCACAAAGTCAAAGGCTTTGGCGTAGTCATAAAGCAGAAGTAGATGTTTTTCTGGAACTCTCTTGCTTTTTCAGTTATCCAACAGATGTTGGCAATTTGATCTCTGGTTCCTCTGCCTTTTCTAAATCCAGCTTGAACATCTGGGAATTCACAGTTCACATAGTGTTGAAGCCTGACTTGGAGAATCCTGAGTATTACTTTGCTAGCATGTGAGATGAGTGCAGTGGTGTGGTAGTTTGAACATTCCCTGGCATTGCCTTTCTTTGGGATTGGAATGAAAACTGGCCTTTTCCAGTCCTATGGCTACTGCTGAGTTTTCCAAATTTCTGAATTTGCTTTCTCTACATATATGTGTGTGTGTGTATATATATATATATATATAAAATTATTTATGATACATTTATATATACGAATATTTGAGAACTTATGTATGCATGATACTTTTTGTCTAGAAATAGCTTTCCTGTTTAGCATGAACTTCTGTTTTTTTTTTCCCTTTGGAGTTGTAGTGAGCCAAGCGTGGATAGTAACAGAGCCCAAAATAAAGTCATCTTCCTCCAGCTTCTGCCCGTCTCCGAAAATGTGATCTGGGAAAGGCATAATGACTTTATGCCTTCTTTCACTCAGTTATTCCAAGGTTTATTGCTTGCTAAGCCTTATGAGGAAACAAAGATATATTCATGGGTCTTTTGCCTACAAGGAGTTTACAGTTCTGCAGGTTATAAACATGTCATCAGTTCCATGTCACTTTATTCTTTTTTTCTCTGCATAGATTATGGTTTTATTACATACCTTATTATCACCTTTACCCCCAAATAAAAACCCCTCCATTCCTAACACTTAAATATATACTTAGTGTATGGAGGTAAAGCAAGGGTGTGATTTTACTGAGGGGCCATTGAAGATGTTTTTTACATATTTATTTAGGATGTTTCTTATACATAAAAAATAGTAAGATAGAGAGGACAGTTTCCTGCTTGATTGCTCATTTGTGTCTGACTCTTTATGACCCCATGGACTGTAGCCAGCCAAGCTCTTCTGTTCCTGGCATTCTCCAGGCACAAATACTAGAGCAAGTTGCTATTCCTTTCTCCAAGAGGATAGCTTAGATATATTAAAGAAAAATGAATACCATAGGCATTATACTTGTTGGCCTAAAGATTCTAGTTTATCAGGCATCAGTTATACTTACACACTTAAAAAAAACTTCCATTTAATAAAACTTCAATCTTTAAACCCAGAATTCTAAGCAGAAGAAAGTACTCTAGCAGGTATTTGTTCCTGGTATTCTAGTTGTGAAATTGTTGGTTTTTATTCTACTCATGTTTTTATATAGTTATCTTTAGTATAGAGTCATGCTGCTGCTGCTGTTGCCAAGTTGCTGCAGTCGTGTCCAACTCTGTGCGACCCCATAGACTGCAGCCCACTAGGCTCCGCTGTCCCTGGGATTCTCCAGGCAAGAACACTGGAGTGGGTTGCTGTTTCCTTCTCCAATGCATGAAAGTGAAAAGTTAAAGTCAAGTTGCTCAGTCATTTCTGACTTTTAGCGACCCCATGGTCTGCAGCCTACCAAGGCTCCTCAGTCCATGAGATTTTCCAGGCAAGAGTACTGGAGTGGGGTGCCATTGCCTTCTCCGGTATAGAGTCATAGTATTATTTAATACATAATATATGTTTAATAACCAAAAAATAATAGTATATATTTTATGTAGCCTATTTATTTAATATAACAATAAAACATTATTTTTATATGTTTGTATGTGTATCTGGTGTACTGCGATTCATGGGGTCATGAAGTGTTGGACACAACTGAGTGACCGAACTGAACTCAACTGAATGTGTATCTTATTATATATTCTATTGTAAATCTGCTAGAACTACTGTTATGCATATATTTTACCTATTGGTAATCCATTAGTATATGCATTAAATGCATTAGTATGCATTTTTGATTCTTGTGAATATTTTGGGTAGCATTATTTCACTTGGAGCCTCAGTTTCTACATCTGTAAGATGGGATTTCAATAATGTACTTTCAAATTTGTTGTGCAAAGTAATACTTACCAAGTACATGTAGCCTTCGGCCAGGCCCTGTTCCTATGAATAACTGATATTTTAGCATTCACTTACCACATTCCAATATTGTTTGTAATGAATTACTACTGCAAAGAGTAAACTATGACACTGGCAATGGGAATGTATTTTTCAGAATCATTCTTTTTCTTCTCATTAGAAGATAAAAGAACAAATGGTGAAACAGTCCTAAAAAAATGTACTTCTCCATCTTGTGACTGATTCTCAACAAAAGGAAAAAGACATTTACATAAAAGATTTCTGTTGGATTTCTAACTATAGAGAAGAAGCATTTTCTAAACTGCTGATATGTTATATTTAATGATTCGTTCTTTGGGGAGATGGTCCATTTTTTGCACATTCATCATGACTCTAAAACTGAGTAAGGATGAAAAGCATGTAGTTCCTGCCTTGTTCTTACATCAGAAGAATTTTTTCTTTTGTCCATTTTATGCTTGTTTCCAAAGGCTTAAAATGAAAGCTTTGTTTCTGCAATAATGGCTTAGTGTAGGCTTACATTGTTGATCCCCTCAGTAGATGCAATGTAATCCACTTTGGTAATGTGAATTTTTAAACAATCATCGGCCTTTGCCATTAACCCTTCTCTACTAATGATAATACTCTACAAAAACTACAAAGGAACCGGGGCCCAGCTTAACATTAGACTTGGAGCGCACTTAGCTGAATTTGCATTTCTTATTTTAGTAGCAGTGAATTGCTGAGCATATGTTGAACTTCATCAATACCAAATGTAGAATAGGTGATTGTGAAACTAATGTTCAAGTGCAAGCATTCAAATACAAACACAGGAACCTAGAAGAAAATAATGATGAAATGAAGCAAAAGGGCTTTCCAGTCCAAAATTCTCCTTGAAGGGGCTTCGGCTGCAGTTGCTTTTTGCAATATTTTTTAACTTGACCTGTTGCTTTGGTTAGTTCATTGTAGTGCAAATGTCTCAAATAAAGCTGTACATGAGTCATTTTTTTTTTTCCTCCTCGGTTCAGACCACTTGGATAATAGCGCATTTTGAACACAAGCATGGGAACCTATTGAATGTTTCCTGCATAAAGCCTTAGAGCTTGGCTCAGCAGCTTGACATGTTTCTTTAGGAGAGAGAAATGGTAAATTAGCTAAGAGTAATTTTATTCCATGACATATTTCCAAACTAACTTTGAGAAAACATTTCCACTTAGTGTTTGGATTCCACTTTGGGGACTTTGAAAAGGTTTCCTGCATTTGGTTAAGTAATATAGTTGGTAGACGGCTAAATTAAGATATTCTTCAGGGATTTATTTATTTAGTTTTACCTAAAGGAGAGAGGACTTTACTGCAGTTCGTATTGAAGCTGTAGTACTGTATGCCTTCAGGGCCATGGATTTAATAAACAAAAGATCTGTCACTGAGCTTGGTGCACGGTAGGGGGTAGATGTAATTATATACTCTAAAGGGAAAAAGACTGTTGTTATTATTTTACGTTTATTGAGTGCCAACATTTTGCAATGTGCTGTACCTAATATAGAATTAGACACAGTCCTTGCCCAGTGGACTATCTATTTAAATTAGACACAATCTAAATATTTCTCTTAAGTAGTTCCTGTGTTTTCAAATTTGTTACACAGTTCATTGTACCGGTACAGAGATATTATTGTACTCGCAAAGACAGGTGGTAGAATAAGATGTGATTCTTAGACTATAAAATTGCTCACGTTTTTCAGATTTAGGGAAGCAGGAGAGGTATTACACTTAGAAAAGGATAGATGTATCCTTTTGATTTTTACTTTGGAAAAGCAAATTGCTCTTTAACAGTAATAATGCCACCGATTTACTTAAGTAGATTTGGAGTTGCATTTTGTGTGTGTGTTCTTAAATTCTATTTATTTATTTTTGCATGTGATTTTTAGCTAACGGCAGTCAGAAATTCCACGAGGGCCAGCATCACATTGTCTAGCCCAGGGCTTTGTAAGTATTAGTCACTCACTAAAAGTTGTTGAACGGATAAATAAAATGGGCTTGCAAATGGATTTGCACGTAAGCCATAATTTCTCATAGCTTTCTTTTCTGATTTTAGAGATGGAGGAATCCGTGCTGTCCTGGCTTTGGGCCAGACAATAAAAGCAAACAAATAGCAGCAACAGCAAAAATCTGAAACATCTTCCTGAGAATACCTTCCTGGTTCGGAATGTCTTCCTCTGATAAAGACGTTCCTCATCTCTCAGCAGGGCTCAGGCGTGACGGTCCAGCAGGTAGTCCAGAGCTCTGAGAGTCCCCAGGGCAACTGTGGTCCCCACCAGTGATCAAAGGGCCTTTTCACATCGAATGTCTGGTTTCTAGGGAGGTAGTCACCATATACGTCAGCTTATTGATCTGGTGTGTGGACACACACTGTTCCTCTTAACTATGTTACTAGTCATGTTGGTATTAGGGAGAATGTGCAGATAAACATAGAGAAGAATATATAAGTTGACCTGTTTATTTGTGCCATATACTGTGACAGTTTCACACCAGCTGCTGCATCCTCAGCTCAGTACCTTCATTCACCTCCCTCCTGAGTTCGCACGGTGCACATCAATTCTCAGTTGAGAGATGTAGCTATTCTCTCTGTGAGCAGAAATGAGAGTCCTTGATATCACAGCAGGATCATCCAGCCCTGAGTTTGCATCTCTGGTCTGCCATTTATTATCTGTATAATCTAAATCAAGTTAACTCTTCTAAGCTGTGGGCTCTTTTAGATGTAAAAAGAGGATACTGATGGTACTTAGCTCTTAGAATTTGTGTGAAAATTAATCTATATACTCTGAGCATACTACTCTGTCTTATTATTACTACCATTACCATTATTATAGATAATAATATATTTACCATATAGTGTCTTTGTCAAGTGCACATATTAAAAAGTCAGTTGCATGTATACTCATTATTTTAATTTAAAATATTGATACTGCAAAGCAGTTTTATAAGCAATTACATTCTGATCTACCAGCAGTGCAAATGTAAAGCTTAAGAAATAAGGAAATGGGCCAGTTTTGATCACCACATCCACCCTGTCTGCTTCCTTATGCCTACTCGCCTATTCCTACACATATTATGACCCTGTCTCTCTTACCTGTTCTTCCTGTTTCAGTTCCTTCCTGCCTTAAGTTGCCTTCTGACTCAGCTGAACTCTAATTCTTCTCCACATAAGCCTCTACTTCTTATTCTCAGCAATGGTCTCACTTTCTACTGTGATAAGCATGTGACCTGGGACTTCCCCAGTGGCTCAGTGGTAAAGAACTCACCTGCAGTGCAAGAGCTTCAGGAGATGCGGGTTTTGATCCCTAGGTCGGGAAGACCCCCTGGAGATGGGAATGGCAACCCACTCCAGTATTCTTGCCCACAGAATCCCATGGACAGAGGAGCCTGGCAGGCTACAGTCCGTGGAGTCACAAGGAGTTGGACATGACTGCAGTGACTTATCACAAGCATCTGAGCTAATTTCCTGAAATGTTTTTTATTTTCCTCAAAATTTCTTCTGTTTTCCTCTCCACCTGTCTCTCCCGCTCTGTTTCAGAACACAAAAGGTTTCTATAACATTTCAGATCAGTGATTGCACTATATTTTCCATATTCTGTTAGATGGTCCTCCAGTCTTTGCAGAATCTCCATCTTTCCCCCCCTTTTCACTTGTTTTCTCCTTTTGCCCTCTAGATTTCCTTGATCTACTTCCATCCACTCCACACATACTCTTCTTCCTACCTTCTGGCTAACACTGTGTTCTGAAAATTCATGTCCTGTGTTCTTATCACCAACTCTGATGGTCTCTGTAATCACTTACTTTTCTTCGCCTACGCTGCAGCCTTTTCCTCATCCCTGTTTTTGAAAAATAATGAAAGCATCTTCTCTTTCTGTTGGAGCTTACTATCAGCTCCCCACTCTCCTTCACTAACACGTAAGCCTTAGGTCAGGTATTACATTCTGTAAATGATATATGGATCTGTCTATCCCATTTCAGCCTGAATCTCACTCTCCAGGCTTTTTATCTCTAATCCCTTCCTAGACATGTCCATCTGTGTGTTTTCAAGGCAACTATGGTCAACCAGCTAAAAGCCCAACTTATCACCTTTCCTCTAAACTAGCTTTTCCTCATTCTATTAATGATCTGCCAATTCTCCTTAGTTACCCAAGCTACAAATCACTGAGACATTTGATAACCAATCAATTGCCAAAATTCTACTGATTTTCCTCCATTTCAGTCCTTTGTGTCTGCCACTTCCCTTGCTTTCTCTGTTCCTGGAGCTTTCACTACCTCTTGCCTCTTCTAGTAGGGGAAATTCCTCCCTGGCCACACCATTTTTAGTCTTTGCAGAAAATGAGAAGTCACAGATGCCTTCCCCAGCCATTCAAGCTGTTGGCTCACAGTGACTAGCTTCTGATCCAGTGACCAAGACATTGTAACTTGTAGAGATTTCCCCCTGACTCTAGCCCTTGAGGCTGCAGAGATGGTATACTTTGCTGAGAGAATCCATGGGAAATACTTTGTAACACTTGTTCTCCATTGGCTGGGTTGTAATCATGAGGGAAGAATCACAAAACATGTACCAGGAGAATCCTCCTCTGTATAGGCCAATCAGATTCCAGTTGTATATTTCTTGCTTTCCTCTCTCCCCAGACCTCTCCTTCACAGCTTAGCCCTTTAGGATTGCAGGATCCTCTGTGCCTCTCATATTGTTCATCATTTTTTTCTGTTTGTTTAATCCAACCGTTTCCTCCCAGTCTATGTTTATATTTCACTTCTATGAAACTCCTCTGAAATGAAATCTTCAAGTGTTTATTTCAGTAGCAGTGTTTTTTTTTTTTTTAGTGATCATGCATTATTCTCTTTAATCATTATATTCCATGCCTTATGCCCCAAAATAAGCACTAGGAAAAGAAAGTCAATGTCCAAGACCCATTTTAATTCCCCATAGTGTCTGGCACAGGGCTTCTTTATAGTCTTTGATGATGAATTTTCAGGACTACACACACTAATGGTATTGAACACTTTGAGCCCTTTATTACCCTTTGTCAATATTACGTCACTTTCTAACCCCTGTTCTTAGGGCTACTATGTTTATTAGAGGCATCTTCTGTATGCCTTAGGTAAAGAAGTACCATTTTAAAGATGTTTCAGAGTACTTTCATAGAAACATGTCACTATATCCTCATAAAAATTCTGTGATATAAGTACTTTTTAATCTCCATTTTGCAGATAAAAGGACCAAATATTATCATGTTTGAGAGTAATACTCCCCATGTGAAAGACTATGGAGATTAGAGCAGGAATCTCCCACATACACAGTGATACTAATAATTTTTCTCTGTAGAAGATTTCAGCTGAAAATACATCATGACCTTGGATTTTCCAGAGCATTTACCCTTGTCAAGATGCTGATATCTTGCTTTCCAGGAAAGAGTAACCTCACCTTTTCAGTCATATGTATTTAAAGAGGGTAACATAGGTGGAGAAGAGAATGGATTCTGTCTTTGAATGATGACATTAACGTTTAAAGGATTGGAACATAGAAGCAAAATAAATGCTTATATGTACACTCATTCATAGTTGATATGAAAAGCTCTAGCTGTATAAATTGAATAAATAAGATTAAAAATTTTTTATAGTTTATGGCAAATTCACATAGATGTAAATCTAAATCTTAGTTTCTTTTCTGCAGCATAAGCAAAAGAGGGAAATGGTCCAGTGTATGTAGATACCAGGGTTCAGCCAAAATGGAACTTGCCCTTAATATCCTATGGAAAAGGAATGCTCCATATATGGAAAAGAAATAATGCAAGTTAGTTAGCCATAGAACCCGACTGGTTACAGAAAAATTGTCTCTGGGCAGAGAGAAGATGATCATGGGAAAAGTAGGTAGACATAAACTGTTATAAGTTAAATCAGTTACTGTGTCACTTCAAGATTTGCCACAATATAGTGTGTTGTTGATGTTTCCTCTTGAATTCTTCCCACGTGTCTTGCACAGTATATATGTGTATTCAATTTGTATTTACGGAATCATTTACTTTAAACCTAAAACACTTCGTAGAATGTTTGGTTAATGATAACTACATTTTTTAAGAGTGGGAAGATATAATAAGATGTGAGCAGTCATGAGAAAAAAATGTGAAGCAAGTCAGAAGCACAAGGGTAGTGAAATAGTGCTTGCTCAAAATATATAACGCTGGCCAGTCATCACGGCACAAGCAAACCAGTCTGAGGCCTAATTGTGTGGCATTTGAGGCCCCTGGAGTAGAAGCCTGGGTCACTATCTAGGCATAACAGCACTGCTTTTGCAATTTCCATGTTCCCAGTAGATTGCAGCAATTTGGATGAACTAAAATGTTGTATCGGTGAAATGCTGCTCACACTGACCACACATTCCTTGCTCTTCTTACACTGGTGTTAAAGCAGAAGTAGTGATTTTAGGGGTATTTGTTATTGTTGTTGGGGTTTTCTTTTCTTTTTTTTTTTTTTTTGTCTAGTAAGAACTTTTATGTTTAGAACTAGCCAGGTGAACTCGGTTGCCAATTTTGTTGGCAACATTCCAAAGCATGATAGTCAAACATATGCCTTCTCTCCATTAGGCCTGATCAGGGTGATGACCTTAGCTATGTCAGTGTTACAGAGCTTCTTCCTAGCATGTTTAATTTGGTGCTTGTTGGCCTTGACATCCACAGTGAATAGCAGTGTGGTATTGTCTTCTGTTTTCTTCATGGCAGACTCAGTGATGAGGGGGACCTTGATGATGGCAGAGTGGTCAAGCTTGTTTCTCCTGGGGTGCTCTTCCGAGGATATTTGGGCTGCCTCCTGGCCACAGTGTTTTGGGCAGTCTGAAAGTGCGTGAGGTCCAGATCTTTGTTTGTGTCCATGAGTGTTTTTCAAAACTGCCTCCTTGGTCTTGGCTTTGAAAGGGGCAAGGGCTTCCTTCTTCTTCTTTTTTTTTTTTTTTTACTTTTATTGGAGTATAGTTGATTTACAGTGTTGTATTACTTTCTACTCTACAGCAGAGTGACTCAATTATACATATACGTATATCCACTTTTTTTTAGATTTTTTTTCCCATTTGATCATTACAGAATATTGAGAACAGTTCACTGTGCTGTACAGCAGGTCCTTATTAGTTTTCGGTGTTATCTTCATGAAAAGCTGGGGATCTTCCTTTAAAAAAGAGAGAGATATACAAAGAATAGAAAATACCCCTGCAAGTCCTCAGTAAACCCTGAAGATAGAATCAAGAATTGAAAACTCATTGAAGGAAAAATGAAGGAATTGACAGCCCATCTCTCTCTCTCTCTCGTTCCTCTTCCTTCTCTCTCTCCTCTTTTTCTTCTCTTCCCTCTCTTCTCTCCTCTTCCTAACTTACTTTCCCCTCCTACTTCCCTCACTTCTGTGCCCCTTTCCTTCCTTTCTTCCCTTCTTCCTCTAATCTTTCACTAAATACAAAGAGAAGCAGTGGTAGAAGATGGCTTTTAACTGGTTTCTGGTTTATCTCCCTTCCAATAGANTTCCTAACTTACTTTCCCCTCCTACTTCCCTCACTTCTGTGCCCCTTTCCTTCCTTTCTTCCCTTCTTCCTCTAATCTTTCACTAAATACAAAGAGAAGCAGTGGTAGAAGATGGCTTTTAACTGGTTTCTGGTTTATCTCCCTTCCAATAGAGGAATAGCCTAAACTCAGGGAGGGTACCTCCAAACAATGTTGTGGTAAAAAGGCATCTTATAGGACCCCTTTAGTCTTCTGTCCAACTCTGATCCAGTTAACTGTGGTCAATGACCCAGGGTCATGAAATACCTACCCCTATGTATTGGAGAAGGTAGGGTAAAGTGAGGGAGAGTTTTTTTTTTAAAAAAAGAAGGGGAATGAGAAGATAGAAAAAAGAAGAAGAGAAAAAGAAAATGTCAGTTTCAACTCAGCAGTTCAGTTCAGTTCAGTTCAGTCGCTCAGNCACACATGTAAGAAAATCCAGCTTTTTACTGAGGGGTAGACATATGACACAGTGTTGTAAATTGGCTCTGCATTTTTGCAGAAAGCACTATTAGAGTTCATAGTTGTTTGGTTGTTGCTCAGTGTCTTTTTGACACCAGACATGTTTTTTAATACATAATTTCAGCAAAATTCAGTATGGGTTTTTGTACATTCACATAAGAAGTGACATTATAGAGAAAGGACATTATGATGACACAGGAAAAATCCTACTTGAAGACAAAGAAGTGTATCAGAAGAAAGCAATCTCTGGATAATGAAATACATTTTACAGCTTTTGCTATCAAATGATATTTATTTACAAAAACAATATTATGAATTTTCAAGAGTAAATTAGTCAAGCATTGGGTAAAAACATTGCATTCATCTTGGAAAATTAAAAGTTTATATTAAGTTATTCTAATTTAAAAATCAATCTTGATAGATATCTTTGTTTTCAAATAGAAATTACAGCAGATTATAGTTAACATGGTATTCCTTGACTACTGTGATGCTTGTCTGTCTACTAAGAACTTTTTTATGTTTGCTCGTTAATTTTTTTCTTATGATAATATTTAGTGCTAGATTTTTTAATAAGAGTTTGGTTGAGGTATCATTCACATGGGCTTCCCTGGTTGCTCAGATGGTAAAGAATCTGCCTGTAATGTAGGAGACCAGGGTTCAATCCCTGGGTCGGGAAGATCATTCACATAATATACAACTTAATTTTTAAAGTGTGTAATTCAGTTGTTTTGCTATATTTGTAGAATTATTCAGTTGTCACCACTAATTTTAGAACATTATCATCATCCCTTCAAAATAAATCCATTATCAATCGCAGTCTCCTCGCCTGGTCCCTGTCTCCATGCTCCTGGCAGTCACTCTCTGTCTCCATGTATTTGTTGATTCTGGACATTCATATCACATGGAATCATGTAACTTGTAACCTTTTGTGACTGCCTTCTTTCACTTAGCATAGTTTTTCAAAGCTCTTCCATAATATAGCAAGTATATATAAGTTATTACTTTTTACTTCAAAATAATATTCCATCGTATGGCTGCACCACATTTTGTTTATCCATTCATCAATTAATGGACTTTTGGTTTTTGTCCACTTATTGGTTTACATGAATAATGTTGCAAGGCACATTCGTGTACAAGTTTCGTGTGGATCGTTGTTTTCATTTCTCTTACGTGTATACTTAGGAGTACAATTGCTGACTCATAGGCTAACTCCGTGTTTAACATTTTGAGAAACTGGCAATTTTCCAAACTGATTGCATCATTTTGCCATCCAGCCAACAATGTATGAGGCTTCCAATTTATCCATATTCATGCCAACACTTATCATCTCTTTTTGATTTCAACCATGTTATCCAGTGTGAACTGGTATGGCACTGTGGGTTTTGACTTGCATTTTCCTAATGACTAGTGATACTGAGCATCTTCCATGTAATTATTGGTTATTTGCATATCTAAACTTTAGAGAAATATCTGTGCTAATACGTTTTTCCATTTTCAGTTGGGTTATTTGCCTTTTTACTATTGAGTTAGAAGAATTTTTCACATTATGGATACAAGTCCCTTATCAGATAAATAATTTACAGACAGTTTCTCCTATTTTGTGTGTTTTCCCTCCATTTTAAGGGATGATATATTTTGTAGAAAAAAATGTTATCAATTTAGATAAAATCCAATTTATAAGTTCTTTTGGTGTTGCTTATATTTATGTTGTTATGTCTAAGAAACCATTACCTAGTCCAAGGTCAAAAAAATTACTTCCATCTGCTAAAATTTATTTCTCTGCTTGTGGATAGCAAGTTATCCTAATACTGTTTATTGAAGAAGTTATATTTCACAAGTTAATTGTCTCGTACCCTTGTTGAAATCAATTGCTCACAAGTGTATGGGATTGTTTCTGGACTTTCAGTTCTGTGCAGTTGATATATATGTCTATCCTTATGCCAGTATCACATTTATCTTGATTCTATAGCTTTATAGTCAACATAAAATCAAGAGGTATAAGTCCTCCAACTTTGTTCTTCCTTTTCAGTATTATTTTAAATATTCTTGAGCTCTTGTATATCCACATGAATTTTAGGATGACTTTGTCACTTTCTCTGAAACAGGAAGCTGAAATTTTATCAGGATTTTATGTAATCTATAGATCAATTTTGGGAATGTTTTTGTCTTAAAAATAAATCTTCTGATCCCCATATATAGGGTATCTCTCCATTTATGCAGGTTTATTTAGTTTTCTGCAATGGATGTTTTTGTTAATTTCAGTGCACAAACTTTTGTACTTCCCTTGTTAAATTTATCCCTAAGCACTTTATTTTTGTAATGCTCCTGCAGATTGTTTTCTTAATTTAACTTCGGATTTTTTATTGCTAGTGTATAGGAATATAATTGATTTTTGTATTCTGATTTATATCCTGAAGGATATAATCCTTGCTGAATTAATTTATTAGTTCTAATTGTATGTGTGTGTTTTCTGTAGGATTTTCTATATTTAAGGTATCTCCGTCTGTTAATAGAAGTGGCTTTAATTCCTTCCTTTTAACCTAGATTCTGTTTATCTTTTTTCTTGCCTAATTGCCCTGGCCAACACTTCCAGTACAGTGTTCAAGAGAAGTGGTGAGAACAAATATCTTTGTCTTGTTCCTGGTCACAGAGGGCTGCTGTTTTTCTCAACTACCATGAATGTGAGGCTGCTAGGTTTCAAGCTTTGGCCACCTCATGCGAAGAGTTGACTCGTTGGAAAAGACTCTGATGCTGGGAGGGATTGGGAGCAGGAAGAAAAGGGGATGACAGAGGTGGATGGCATCACTGACTCTATGGACGTGAGTCTGAGTGAACTCCGGGAGTTGGTGATGGACAGGGAGGCCTGGCATGCTGTGATTCATGGGGTCGCGAAGAGTTGGACAGGACAGAGTGACTGAACTGAACTGAAGGAACTGGGGAGGGGGGATAATAATTGGTTGGCTTAAAGACTACAAATATTATTGCTGGTATTAAAGTTTAGAGTTTTTTTTTTTTTTTTAACAAGTCGGCTTATTTCAAGATTGATTCAAGCCTTTGGTTAATTTTTAGAATTTTTTAAAAGTTGGTCTTTTTGCCTTTACTTTTCTTGCTTTTTTGAGTAGTGAATTTCTTAAGGTTTTGACTCTGCTATTTTAGAAGTGGCACTAGGTTTTAGTGAGGCATATTTAAGGGCAATAAAGGGGAAATTTAATATAAAACAAGCTCTAACATAGTATTTTTTCCTATTTTTAAAAGAAAGGAAATAGTATTTTTGCCCAGAAATATTTCTTAAGATGTAGTAGTTTCTAATTTTTTGAAAATGTCAATTTATTTGAGTATCTATCAGTTTACAGTTACAAAATGGTTTAATAACTTTCTAGAAATTATCATTTTATTTGAAACAAAAAAATATTTAGTGGAGAATGTGCTTACTCATATTAATTTATAGTAAAAGCCGTTAAACTTTATAGTGTGCTCTTATATTCTTCTGGGAAAAATGGAACTTTTGATGTATTGATAATTTACGAGATATCTTTTATGTTTTATTTTGTAAGCTGAGAACTTGAATGTGTGCTAACTTTCTGGTTGTCAGCACACTGTATTTTTAAGCAATTGATTTTCTTTGGGTGAAGTGTACGTGAAGATAAAATGCATTTCCTAATTGTTAACATAGAATATGCTCCTGGATCAATTCTTAAGCAATTGTTCTTAGGTCATTTATGATTACATGCTTTTCACCTTCCTGTCTTTTCTCCTCTCTGCATTGAGAACAGATTAACTTTGGAACACTCAACAGTTTGCTTTGCCAGTTACATTCTAGCAACTGAGAAACTTACTTTGTTCTGAGTGTATCTGAACTAAGATGTAGCCTATTCTCAAAATGTGTTCACCGACAGATGTTTTCTTTAGTCCTCTGTTACTGCATAGGACAAAGAGAAAAGATGCTCTGGCCAATTGAAGCAGCCAAGAAATTGGTTTTCTAATATTTGTGTCAAGCTTTGAGCCACAGAGGATCTGTTTTGTTAATTTCTTTTAAATAATAACATGTGTCCATTATATAGTGATGGGTAGTGAGCATGTAGAAGAAAACATTATGTAGAATGAATTCAGAAAAGAACTTGATGATGAACAAGTCAAAATATTTTGTCTGTTGCATTTACTTTGGAATGTTTCTTAAAAGATAATAGAAACTGGGCACCTGGTTTACAGATTGGTGCCAGTTGACCTGATTAATTATAATTTTTGAAATATTATTGTTAGTTTTTCTAAGTTCATTATGATTGGCTTGATAAAAGAGAGAACTCAGAAATTTTTATATTGTATGTATGTGTTCCATACCTCTGTATTTTCAACCATTTTTCCATTATCACCTCTGCCTAGGGAGAAGAATTATATTAAATATAATTCTATTTTACTAGAGAAATTACATACTATTGTAAGATATTTTGTTGCATTCCACTGAACTTTAGAGAGGCACAAACCTTTGTAATATCCAAGACTTCGGCAGCCCCCTAAACCTAGTCATTTCCCCTTTGTGGGTGACATTATCCTCATAGACTGTGCATGCCCTTTATTATCTTTATATAACACCATCTATAGGAAGTTTTTTTTTTAATTTAACTTAATTTAGACTTTACTTGAATACTAAAGTTTGTTTATGTGATGTCACGTCTGCTAGCAATTTTTAAAAATTCACACATATTCCAGAATTAGAATAGATGTGATATCATTTGTGTGTGTGTACATTCAAATATGTATTGGGAAGCTCTCTTTAACCCAGAGTTGTGAATTTGATTAAAGATATATTTTTCATAATTTTATAATGGTTATTGAAAATTAATCTTAAGAAACTACTAATTCTGTTTCTGATTTTATTTCTTCTCAGTTATATTCATTTATTTTATTTTATAGTGCTATCAAAATATTGGTACCTTAAAAATATTGTTTGAAAAATGTGTTAGGTTTTTACTTTTTTTCAATTATTTTTTGACAATAGTGGTGGTTTAGTTGATAAATCATGTCCATCTCTTGCGAACCCATGGACTGTAGCCTGCCAAGCTCCTCTATCCATGGGATTCTCCAGGCAAGAATACTGGAGTGGGTTGCCATTTCCTTCTCCAGGGGATATTCCCAACTCAGGAATTGAAGCCGGGTCTCCTGCACTGCAGGCAGATTGACTGAGCTATGAAGAAAGCCCTAAGAAAAGAATGACTCCTTAGCTTTGACATAAAATACAGTAGGATTGGAAATGATTAGGAAATTTTATACAAAAGATAGACATTCTGAATTCTCAGAATCAGAGAATCTATTGGACATTTTCACATTTAAAGAAAAAGCAACTTGGTGTTCAACCAGTATGACATGGTCTTCTCTAGGTCAGATGCAGGATGTTGCCAGTGAGGATGGTTGTATCTAGCACATCTCTGTCACACAGCAGCCCTGGACAACTGTTGCTGATATATTCATATCTTGTATCTACTTACATTTGTAAGTACATAATAATCTACAAGCAAAAGCAGTCAGCCATTTTAATATAACCTTTAGTTTATCAATCCATTTATCAAAAGCTTATCTGTATTAGCTGTTTTCTAACCATGAGATAAAATGTGAGTAAAACATGGCCCTATCCCTCAAAAACTTACCTGTTACAGTCCAGCTGACACACACAGTCACTAAAGTGAAGCTCGTTTTGAGACAAAGAGAATCAGATTTTTTAAAAAAAGCTTTTCAAAAATGATTATTTTATAATAACTTTGCAAGAAAGATCAAGAGTTTACAGGTGAAAAGCCATAGCATGTATCTCAGCTGAAAGTTGCTAAGTTAGCATTTAATTTGTATAACTGATGAGGCCATCACATCAGATGGTTCTGAATTTTTTGTTCATTTCCTAAAAGATACTCACTAATTTGTTTTAAAAAGTGTGTTGCTTCAATATTCTGGATTCTCTACCAATACATAACATATATTACTTCATTTAAGCCTCCCAACTGCTCTGTAAGGTTTTATTGTCCTAATTTTACACACGAGGAAGCTGAAGCTCCTGGAAATTTAACTGACTAACTGCATTTTCCAGGATTCAAACCGAGGCAGTCTTATTCACTGGATATAACTGTACACAGAACAAGAGTGCACAGGAGTACAAAGGTGAATTCAATATGGACCTTTCCCTCAAGGAGTTTCAATGAATTCAAAGAAGATGACATTTGGTGGACAAAGAGAAGTGATTTGGCGCATAAGAAAGGATTATGTGCTTTCTCAACTCAAGAGTTTGTAGCAGATAGAACAGGGACAGCTAAGTTAAGGTCAGATATCTCTCCTAAACAATTTTAATTTAGTTTTATTTTATCCTTCATTATTGTCCTTCCAAATTATCTTTGTGATAGAAGAGTGAGAAGAAAAAATTAAGCCGTGAAATATCAAAAGTGGTTTATTTTCTGTTTTTCTTACAATATCCAGACAATACAGCCTCTCTTCTCCTAAGATTAATCACTGTGGCAAATGGAAGAAAAAAAAAAAACAATATGGAAGAGCCTGGGAGACTGCTGCTCTCTGCCTGATCTTAGAGGGATTAATATGACCAGTTAGAATGAACACACTAATCTCACAGGATCCTGGGATCCCTTTCTCTCCAGGTGTTATTAGAAATTAGAATTTTTGAATTGGTAGTTTTACCTTCATCAAATAGAGTTGCAAAATATTTAAGTATTATAAAACAGTTCATACATGGGAAAAAATGTACAGTTGAATTTTGAACAACAAAGTTTCACTTATAAGTGCATTTTTTATTAGCAGATACTACAGTTCTATAAGATCACAGTTAGTTGGTTGAATCTGCTTATATGGAAGAACAGTGAATACAGTGGGCCAACTGTAAGTTATACTTGGATTTTGAGCTGTGCAAAAGATCAGGGCCCTTAACTCTTCTGTGGTTCAGGGGTCAACTGTATATGGCAGGTAGGGAATTTAGCCATTATGGTAGATGATTAGGAACTGTAATTTTGATTTTATTTCCTATATGTTTTGAAGGATGCAAATGAAATCTGTTAAAATGATATCCACTCTTTGTAAAATAGAATCTAGGAGTTTTGTGTATTGCTATGTAGATAGATACGAGTTTATCCAGAGAGGTTTAAATAAGGAGCATAGGACTTGAGAAGGATTGTGGGTGAAAGGAAGAATTTATAAAGAAGGTGGCTTTTGAGATGACTCTGAGATGGGTAGAATTTAGATATGTGGAGATGCATGACTGGGTGTGTATGGTAGGCCTTCAAGTAAAAGTTAAAAGATGAAACAAAGGCGTAGAGTTAGCAGAAGAATGAATGTGTATGAAGTACTGGTTCATGTTGACTTGACTAGTTCGTGTTGACCTAGAATCATATATAAATCACTGGCATTAAGAATGGGCCATTTCCTTGAGATAATTTAATTAAATTCCTTGAATATCAGATCAAAGGCTTTATACATTATTATATGGTGAATGGGAACCACTAAAGGCTTTTGATTGAGAAAGTAATATGTTTAGCTAGTTATTCAGGAAGATATACTTGGTAGTAATATGTGAAATAGATTGAAGAAGTAAAATCTGGGAAAACAATTTTAGGTTATAATAATAATTCAGGCGAGAGTCCTAGTTTAGGCCAATGGCAGTGAAAACAGAGGACAGGAAATAGAATCAGAGAGTGAAATGGAAAAATGACCATGGAGTTGGCTGCTAATTGTGTATGGGGAAAGGGAGAGAGAGTTTAGTCACTGGTGATGACCGTGAGGTTTTTGACTCCTAGTATCCAGGAAGATTCAGGTTCCATTAACGGAAATTAAAAAAATCTTATTTGGGATGGGAAATGTTCACTTTTAAATCTGAACCCATTAAAACATGCTTAGGCATTCATTTCTAGGTATCTAAGAGTTGGTTTGAAATGAAAAAAGAGAAGAAGCTGAGCTGAAAATGCAGAGAGAAGGCAAGGCTTAAGATACCACACAGAGGATGTTATTCATTAGAGTATATTACTATCAAGCCATTAATTTGCATGAAAGTTATGGTTGAATGAGTAATGAGAACAAGCTTAAGGCTCTTTTTCAGGGACTACCTACATTTGAAGGAAAAAAAAAAAAAGGCAAGGGAATCCATAGCATGAAGGAAAAAAGAGGATCCAGGGACAGAATGTTCCAGAAAACAGAGTTATGGAAGGTAAACACTGGAAGAATAACGCTGGATTGGGTGACAACAGTCACATCTAATCAAATTACACATACACTGCATTCTGTTTTTAGCAATTAGAGATGATAGGATGCCTCTAAAAGCATTTTGAGGAGTTTGAGAGTCAAAGAAATAAAAATCGGGGACTATGGAATAATCAAAATATTTATTGAAAATCTATTATGTGCCAGTTTGAACATGAGACTAGGTGATTGAACCTTAAGTATATTTGAAATACATATTCTTTATCATATATAGAGTGACATTGTATTAATCAAGGTCCCAGCAATCATTAGATGGAAGATTTGAAGATTTAATTGGGCAGGGATAAGAAATAACAAGGAGTTTACATTCCCACCAACAGTGTAAGAGGGTTCCCCTTTCTCCACACCCCCTCCAGCATTTATTGCTTGCAGACTTTTGGATCGCGGCCATTCTGACTGGTGTGAAATGGTACCTCATTGTGGTTTTGATTTGCATTTCTCTGATGATGAGTGATGTTGAGCATCTTTTCATGTGTTTGTTAGCCATCCGTATGTCTTCTTTGGAGAAATGTCTATTGAGTTCTTTGGCCCATTTTTTGATTGGGTCGTTTATTTTTCT